>CM035153.1:164345583-164561680 GCA_020205615.1 Panax quinquefolius | reverse complement strand
TGTCTTTATTCAAATCCATAACATGGGCTAAGAAAACTTGACATCCAGTTTTTAATAAGCGAATAGCTTTATGATTAGATATGACGGTGATTGATTTTAATGGTTTAGTTGCTTGAATTAAATACAACGGGGTTGGTTAGGAATATGAAAACTAACACCTTACGAAAACAATCAATTTTGGCATGATGAGTAGTTAACGAATCGATCCTAAAATCACATCAAAAGCAAGTATCTTTAAAGAGATAAGGTCGGCGAGTAAGGTGATGGTGCCACTTGAATCAAACAAGATTTATAAGCGATGGATGTGATGAAAGTTTCTCTAACGGAGTTTCCACGAGATAGGTCAAGTCTAATTTCTCGGGAAATCGAGTTTAAGCGTTGAGCACATGCGGGAGAGATAAATGAATGGGTATGCAGGTATCGAGTAAAGGTATAAACTTATGAGAATTTATAAATAGCTTACGTGATCACCTCGTTTGGGTTCCTCGCATTATGACCGATCCTGACAAGCGCTCTTCCGAATCGTTGACTTTGACTTTTACAGGACGATCTTTTGAGTCACCAGTCCCCATTGAACTAGGTTTCGCTCTTGTACTGATCTCGGCGATATGTCCTTCCTTTCCACAATTATAGCATACCTTGAGCTGTTGTGGGCGGTTTGGGTGATATGTCCCTCTTTTTCGCATTTATAGCATATATGGTGGGTGGTCGTTCTCCTCCACTTAGAACCCGATTCTTTGCCAAACCTTTGTCGTCTTCACGTAGTGGTTGTTAAATCTCCTCTTTTTAAAATCTCCTCACGACTCGCTTCTTCTATTTTCATGGCCATGATTACCACGGTGGTTACCATTTTTGTCCGTCTGTTTCTTTCTCATTTGGTTATCATTATTACATTGTTATTTATCTATCTACAGTACGATCCACGGTTGTGGTCCCTCGGTTGAGCGTACTCGTTATCTCGCTCTAATAATTGAGCCACATTTGCAACATCTGAATAGAGAAAATTTATGAGAAATGAGATCTTGGCGTATCTTAGGGTTTGAAACCTCTAAGAAACATCCAGCGTCATCGTTCCTCATTCTCCACCAAATGAAGTCTGAAAACACGGATAACTCTGCGAACTTTGCCTCGTCTTGAGACAAATCGTGTTGTTTTGTTCTAATCGATGAACTCCACTTCCTTCGTATAATGAACACTTTCGGAAAGTATTTGTCATTAAATAATTCTGAAATGTCTCCCAAGACATCTTTGAGTGCTTGGTGGATGGAGTGCAACTTCCGCAGACTCTCCCACCGATGATACTGCCTCGCCACGGAACATAAAGGTGGCGAATGGAACCTCATTCCTCAGTGCATCCCAGAGACATGAATATCTTGGTAATTTGCTTGACCCATGTTTCCATTGATCGGATCGGCTTTCCCTTAAATTACAGGTGGTCCCAACTCTTTGAAGCTGCTTGTTTGTGACAACCAAAGTAATTCTTATCATTTCCTCTGTATTTTGAACACGAGTCTCCTCGTGCGATTTTGCATGAGCTACGCAAAAACTTACTAAACATCCCTCGTTCATCATCGCTTTCGATTGGTGTTGTTCCGCGGGAGGAACATTGCCCGACTGTTGCGTTCTCCTCGTTGGTGAAAATCTGAGGCGTCTCCACGGTCTCATTTCCATTGTTAATATTCTCGATCGACATTCTCGAATCTTTATATCGTAAAACAAGGGTTAATTAAAAAATCAATATATCACATAATATCCTATATCTTGACCAACTAACAAATAAGCTTAGGTAGGACACCTTTAGCGAAGGATTTACTAAATCTCTCCCCTCTAGTTACATTCTAGATCTCATGGAAATCGTATCCTAAGCTTCGATACCAGCTTGTGGCGCCCCCAAAATAGGTATACATCACCCATTACGAGTTGTCGATACGTAGTGCGAAACAACTACAACTTTATTATTCTGACGGTAAAGCGCTGAGTTTGAATACAAATATTATCTTACAGACAATATCTATACTCAAATAAATCCTCATCACATTTATTGATACATTATTTTACAAAATGGTGAGGACTACTAAACAATCTCTTTCTAAAACCTTCATTCCATACCCCAGGCTAAATACTATTTATATTCTAGCCTCCACGAGAAGAAAAATGGAACAAAAAGGAAAAGGGTGAGCTCATTAGCCCGATAAAGAATATTATGACTAAGATAATATACAACAAATTATCGTTAGTCTTCACGAGGAAAAATCTAATAGAATCTGATAGGCAACAAATTTTAAATCAATATTATTACGTGAAATAATAATTCATTAGAAGAGTTAAGTAGAGAATGCAAACTACTATCTTACATGTATGAATTTAAAGTTCATCGTCTATCTTTTATCCTGTAACATCAATCGATATACATACGGAATCAAATATTCATCTTTTACTTTCTGAGGCGAAAAGATATTCATCGATTAGTCGTATTCATTTAAACACATTCATCATCTTTTGCTTCTGGGCGAAAGATATTCTTGAAAATCATTCATCTTTTTCCTTTCTGAGGCCAAAGATATTCTTAGATATTCTTTGCTTCTAATATCATCATTTCATTTAAAGGCGAGGATGATGAAAATATTTTTTTTAAAGCGAATCGATTGAAACAAAATAGCGAGGATTAAGGATTAAGGATTAGTACTTTGTTTTATCCACGTCAAAAATACCTCAAAATAATCATAGTGGTGTAAAATTCGAGAATGATCAAAACATGGATCTGATCGAAGCTAGTATCCGAATAGATATTTTGAACGAAAAGAAAAATTTTATTTTTCGGTGAATAGTCTTGCATTATCGTGAATAGTCGTATCGTGAATAGTCTTAAATATCGTGAATAGTAACTCAGAACACCAAAAGATAGAAATTCCACAAAAACATCTTCGCGCTTATGAATAGTACTAAATGAATAGTAACTCGTGAATAGTAACTTCATGAATAGTAACTCGTGAATAGTAACTCATGAATAGTAACTTTCATGAATAGTAACCCAGAGCATGAAAAAAGTTCCAAATTTGATAAAAACTTCGATCGATATTTGACATAATGATATTGAAGAAATAATATCATTTGAAAAAAATAACATCCACTTACCTCGAAAGATTAGTACTTACAAATTTGGAATCTAAGGATATAGTCTTTGAAGGAACTTGCAGCGTCTAGCAATACTCAAAAAGTATACTCAAAATACTCACAAGAATACGATACTCGATAATATAGAGAGAAAACTTGATTTACGGTGTGATTTTCAATTCTAACCTAAGCACCTATTTATAGGAAAATGCTTAGAACACAAAGCGAGAAAATTTAATATAATATTAATATATATATATAATTTTCCTAGCCCACCTTAGAAATCTGATTTCAGCCATTTGACACATATTTAATGATAAGAAAATTGCAAAAAAAAACGTTTTTCTTAAAAAAATAATTTTAAACTTCCAAAAATCAATTATTTGAACTTGAACTTGATAATTCATAATAAATAGCCCTTTCATCAGAAAATTCGAATCTCGCGAGTTTTATAGGAAATTCAATTCTCTACAACTTTGCGAAGAAAGTTTTTCCAAATTCCAAATAGAAATTGGCCAAAAATCCTGAAGCGAGGCGATTTTACATTATAATCAAATTTGGTCGATAAATGGGGTCCATGAGCATGTTTAACATGTTTTAAACATTTATTGCAACAAAAATACTCTTCCTCCTCGTATACTCATATATCCCACATTCGTTGTAAAAATATCACCATTATTATATTATTAAAATAATATATTTTAAATGAATTATTTTATCGAGAAAAAGATAAAATATTAATTTTCAACAATTGTCATTTTAAAATTTTCTCCATCATATCCACATAAAATCAATATTTTCCTCATCATATGAATCAATAATTAATTATTCACAAATAATATTACGAATCACATATTGTGACGAGGCGGGTTCCGGAAAGAGGGGCTTTCGATAAAATTTCTCACTTCTTGGCGCATGATTAGGTGACCAAACCTCTCCTTGAACGAGAACTTTCTAGACATTGCCAATAATGTTATCTAATAATATTATTAGGATAATATGAATTATTGCTTGATAATGAAAAATCTTTGTGTAATGACATTATTGAAACAATGATGATATAAAATATCAGCGGACAATTATTAACTCGATAAAATCTTGAGCGGTAATTCTTTGTAACCATTATTGAGTAGTGCCTTCTTACGTAAGAATCAATAATTGGTGCGATCTGGTATATCTTCTTGTGTTTTAACCAGCGTATTAGAGTATTTTTAACCATAATATTCAATGATGATTAGCGGTAACAACTTCTGTAGATTATTTTAAAACAACTTATATTTGTCGTTTTCTTCATCGATCGCTTTTTAGTTATGGGGCCCACACATGGTTTTGTGGCAGTCGTCGAATATTCCCAAAGCGTCTGAATATTCCACGACCAACGAATATTCCCAAATGATAATGAATATTTTATAACCAACTTGCTTATTTTGAAATATTTGCGTATTTAACCTTAACTATCCACATTAATCAAATCAACCCTTACTATTTCAAAATAATAAATAGAAAATTAAATTTCATTAATAATAAGTTTCTGAGGGTCTTATCAGCTCTTGTAGCGATTTTGAAAATTTTCTTCATTATTGGTTATGGATACGGTCAATTATTTTGGAATTTGGTATATAAGTCGATAATTAATTGTTATAAATGATATTTAATTTTCTATTTAATAGGAATTTTTTAAATTTATTATAATTATTTTATATCATTATGATTAATAGTTGATTTATGAAATGCTAAACGAAATTGTATGGACATTAAAATCTTTTGATAATGTATTGTAAAGATTTTTAGGCTATTCTATATTGAATAATGATCTTGTTATTATTAATATTATTATAAATTATAATGCATAATTTATGATATTTTTATATAATTTTTTTGCTATCGAGAAATCTGTTTATTAAAATATACGATTTTGTTAAATGATTGTTTGATATATTAAATCTTGGTTGTATGCCATTATTGGTAATTGAATATTAGTATTATGATTTGATGATTTCTTCATATTTAATATATTGTGAGTTATTTTAATTCTTATTCATTATTAAAAGCTTGATAATTACTTAAAATTTGATTTTTACCAACATATTTTTCATTTCTTGTAAGTTTGATTCACGAATGGTTATTCCAAAAAATTAAATTTTTGATGTTGGAAATATATTATGGATACTGAATATATTGTATCCATTTTTTTATTCATTCTTGAATTTTAATCCTAATTATTTGTAGGTATATAACTTATTTATTGTTTATTCTATGGAATCATTATAATTGTTATTTTTTGTTAATTTGGATTACCTAAAGATAATAGTGACGATATATCTTGGAGTCTTGATTATGATTATCTTAATTATCTTTGATATAGTTTAAAGATGAATGATTTGCATTATGAATTCTTTGGCGTTTGCATTGAATAGTGTTGATGATGAGCCATTGATGAATATCGGGTCATTGAAATAAATGATTTGATTAAATTGATTCAAATGAACATTACGTTGAATATCTTGTAAAATATTTCATGAAAGGAAGAAATTTTATTGAGATATATATTTAGAAAGATCCTTCAAATATGGATCTTATTGCACTGTTTTTCATGAACATATAAAGATGAGATTTGGTTGTCGATTGGCATGATTTAAAGATGGGTTTAAATATGAGTATTTATTATTTTGAAATAGTAAGGGTTGATTTGATTAATGTGGATAGTTAAGGGTAAAATCATGAAAATATTTCAAAATAAGCAGTGGTTATAAAATATTCATTGTTGTCGGGGAATATTAGTTTGGTGAATGGAATATTAATATCTTTGTCGGGGAATATTAAATGCGACAGTAGCGACCATGTGTGAGCCCATATGCGAAAGCGATTGGATGAAGAAAGCGACAAATATAAGTTGTTTTTAAATAATTGGCGTAGTTATTCTGAGATTATCTTGTTTAAATACTTAAATGGTTAAAACACGTTGTAGCATGCACGCATTATTGCACCAATTATTGATTCTTACGTGAAGAAGCCTTTACTCGATAATGGTTCTGATAATTCTTTATTCGATTATTTTATTGATTAATAATTCTTTGCGTTGATATTTTATATTCTTTGTTGTTTGATAATTGTCATTACGATTTTTTCATTATCGAAGCAATAATTCATATTATCTGAATAATATTATTAGATAACATTATTGGCGATGTCTAGAAAGTTACATCTAAGGAGAGGTTTGGTCACTAATTGCTTGGCGTGATGAGAGAAATTCTTATTGGAAAGCCCCTAACTCTGAGGAAGCTGCACAGTTGTCGATATTGTGATTACGTAATATTATTTGTGAATAATTAATTATTGATTCATATGATGAGGAAAATATTGATTTTATGTGGATATAGATGGAGAAAATTTTTAATGTGACAATTGTTGAAAATTGAAATTTTATCTTTTACGATAAAATAATTCGTTTAAATATATTATTATATTTAATAATATAATAATGGTGATATTTTTACAGATGAATGTGGGATATATGAGTATCTGAGGAGGAAGAGTATTTTTGTTGCAATAAATGTTTAAAACATGTTAAACATGTCGGTGGACCCCATTTATTGGTTGAAATTTGATTATAGCTTGTAAAATCGCTTGGTTTGTGGATTTGGTCAATTTCTATTTGGAATTTGGAAAAACTTTCTTACGCAAAGTTGTAGAATTGAATTTCCTATAAAAAATCATGAGATTCAAATTTTTTTGATGAAAGGGCTATTTATTATGAATTATTGAAGTTAGAAAGCTCAAATAATTGATTTTTGGAAGTTTAAATATTTTTTTAAGAAAAACGTTTTTTGCATTTTTTGTGGGCCTCACATGTGATTTGATGGGCTGAGATCAGATTTCAAAGATGGGCTAAAAGAAATTTATAATATATATTAATTATTATATTAAATTTTACTTTTGGTGTTACAAGCGTTTTCACTATAAATAGGGTCTTGGGTTAGAATTGAAAATCACACGAAAGCTGAAGTTTCTCTCTATATTATCGGCGTATTCTTGTGAGTATTTTGAGTATACTTTGAGTATTGTTAGGCAGTGCAAGTTCCTTGACCTTATATACAGGTTATTTATTTAGAATCTTAATCTTTTCGAGGTAAGGGATATTATTTTTTTTCGTAATGATATTATTTCTTGATATCATTATCTTTGAAATATTGATCTGAAGTTTTTATCAAATTTGGAACTTTTTTTCATGTCGAGTTCTTATTCATGGAGTTCTTATTCATTTCTTATTCATGAGTTCTTATTCACGAGTTCTTATTCACGATTCTTTATTCACGAGTTCTTTATTCACGATACTATTAATGAAGCGTGAAGATGTTTTTGTGGAATTTCTATCTTTTGGTGTATTTACTATTCACGTTATCGGCCTTTATTCACGTATCTGACACTTTCAATATCTGACACTTTATTCAAAAAATAAAATTTCTTCTTTTTGTCCAAAATATCTATTACGGATACTAGCTTTGATTGTATCCATGTTTTGATCATTCTTGAATTTTACACCACTATGATTATTTTGAGGTATTTTTGGGCGTGGATAAAACAAAATCTGAATCCTTAATCCTTAATCCTTGTCATTTTGTTTCCTTTGGATTCGTTTCTTTAAAAAAATTTTTCATCATCCTCGATCTTAAATGATGATATTATTGAATATCTTTGGCTGAATGATTTCTTAAGAATATCTTTGGCACATAGTGCAAGATGAATGATTTCTGAAGAATATCTTTGGCCGTAGTGCAAAGATGAGCAGTGTTTAGATGAACATGACCAGTGATGAATATCTTTGGCACATGTAGTGCAAAGATGAATATTTGATTCGGATGTATATTGATTGATGTTCTGAGGATAAAAGATGAGCGATGAACTTTTAAATTCATACATAGAAGATAGTAGTTTGCATTCTCTACTTAACTCTTACAATGAATTATTATTTCATTGCGAATATTGATTTAAAATTTGTTGTCTATTGTATTACATTAGATTTTCCTGTTGAAGACTAACGATAATTTGTTGTATATTATCTTAGTCGTAATATTCTTTCTTTGGCTAGTTGAGCTCACCCTTTTCCTTTTTGTTCCATTTTTCTTCTCGGGGAGGCGAGAATATAGCGAGTGCAGTCGGGGTATGGAATGAAGGTTTTAGAAAGGATTGTTTAGTAGTCCTCACCATTTTGTAAAATAATGTATCGATAAATGTGATGAGGATTTATTTGAGTATAGATATTATCAGAAGATAATATTTGTATTCAAACTCACGATTTTCTTGTTGTAATAATAAAGTTGTAGTTGTTTACGTACCATGTATTGACAACTCGGAATGGGTGATGTATACTATTTTGGGGGCGTCGCGGTTGGTATCGAGCTTAGGGATATGATCTCTGGCGGAGATCGGGAATAGAACTAGGAGGGAGGCAGGTAAATCCTTGTTAGTGTGTCTACTAAGCTTATTTGTTAGTTGGTCGATATATAGGGATATTATGTGATATATTGATTTCCTTAATTAACCCTTGTTTTATGGCGGTGTTTGAGAATGTCGTTGAGAATATTATGATGGAAATGAGGCCAGTGGAGCCTTTTGTACTCACTGAGCGAGGAGAGCGTCTGCAGCAGTGGCAATGTTCCTCTGTGAACAACACCATTGAAGCGAGATGATGAGCGAGGGATGTTTAGAAGCTTTTGCGATTCATGCAAAAATCGAGACGAGGAGACTTCGTGTTCAAAATCTGAGGAGAAATAATGATAGCAATTCACGGGTTGTCCACAACCAGCGATTCGAAGTTGGGACCACGAAATTTAAGGAAAGCGGATCCGATCATGGCGGAAACATGGGTCAAACAAATTACGAAGATATTCGATGTCTTGGGATGCGGAGGAGACGAAGGTTCCATTCGCCACCTTTATGTTAAAAGTGGCGAAGCGGACTCTTGGTGGGAGTGCGTGAAGCGTACCCATCGGTACTTTTCGGCGTATCTTGGGAGGCGTTTGAAACTATTTAATGACAAATACTTTCACGAAAGTGTTAAATCGTATGAAGGAAGTGGAGTTCATCAGTTAGAACAAAACAACGTGGCGGTGTCTCGATGCGAGGCAAAGTTTGCGAGTTATCGAGTTTTGCACCTCATTTGGTGGAGAATGAGGAGCGTGTGGCGGGATGTTTCTTAGAGGTTTGAAACCCGCGTCGTCGATATCTCATTTCTCATAAATTTTCTCTCTATTAGGATGTTGTAAGCGAGGGCTCGATTATTAGGCGAGATACTTGAAATGCGTTCAGTGAGGGACCCTGACGAGGATCGTGTGCGGAGATAGCGATCAGCGAGAATAATGATAACCCGGCGGAGAAAAAGCGAGACGGACAAAATGGTAACCACTACTGGTGGTAATCATGGCCGTGAAAATAGAAGAAGCGAGTCGGGAGGAGATTTTAAAGAGAGATTTAACAACGACCATGTGAAGGCAGCGGTCTTGGCGTGACAAGCGGTTCTAAGGGAGAGAAACGACCACCGGTCGTATCTTTATAAATCTGGGAAGAGGGACATATCGGTCAAGCAAGCGCCCTGACAGTTCAAGGTATGCTATAATTGTGGAAAGGAAGGACATATCGCTCGAGATTATGCGATGGCGAAACCTAGTTCGTGAGGACGGTGACTCGAAAAACATCCCGAGAAAAGTCAAAGTCAGCGATTAGGGAAGGCGTTTGTTGTGGTTGGTCATAATCGAGGAACCCAAGCGAGGTGATCACGGGTAAGCTATTTATAAATTCTTGCGAAGTTTATACCTTACTTGATCTGGGTCTTACCCATTCATTTATCTCTCTGCATGTGCTCAGCGTTTAAACTTGACTCAGGAGAAATTAGACTTTGACTGTCTGTGGAAACTCAGTTAGGAAAAACTTTCATCACATCCTTTGTTTATAAATCTTGTTTGATTCAAGTTGGCACCATTACCTTACACATTGACCTTATCTCTTTAAAGATACTTGCTTTTGATGTGATTTTAGGGATTGATTGGTTAACTTCTCATCATACCAAAATTGATTGTTTTAAATGGGTTGTTAGTTTTCATATTCTAACCACTTTGTATGCAATTCAAACAACTAAACCATTAAAATCAATCAACATCATATCTAATCATAAAAGCTATTAGTTTATTGAAAAAGCGGATGTCGAAGCTTTCTTAGCCCATGTTATGGATTTGAATAAAGACCGTCAAATTTGAATAATATTCTGTTGTTATTGACTTTCTGGCGTATTTCTGAAGAACTTCGGTCTACCCCGAGGCGTGAAGTTGAATTCTTTATTGATCTTGAACACAGTACAAAGCCCATTTCTAAAACCCATATCGAATGGCTCTATTGAACTTGAGGAGTTAAAGGTCCAACTACGAGGAATTGTTGGACATCGGTTTCGATTAAATCTAGTACATCTCCTTGGGGTGCTCTGTTTTATTTGTAAAGAAGAAAGAGCGGGGAGTATCGACTTTGTATTGACTATCGGAATTGAACCATGTCACCATCGAGAATAGGTATCCTCTACCTCGTATTGATGACTTGTTTGACCCGATTGCAAGGGCACAATTCTTTTCAAAAATCGATCTTAGTTACGGATATCATCGGTGAAGATTAGAAGCGAGGATATTCAAGAGCGCCTTGAGAACTTCGGTATGGGCATTATGAATTCTTAGTCATGTCTTTCGGACTAACTAATGCTCCTATGACTTTCATGGATATGATGAGCCAAGTATTCAAGGAATATTTGGATCGATTCGTTGTTGTCTTTATTGATGACATCCTCGTATATTCAAAAGTCGTGAAGATCATGAGCACCATTTGAAATTTGGTACTCGAAAACCCGTGAAAACAAACTATATGCCAAATTGAAGAAATCACGAGTTACGGCGAGGAAGTAGCATTCCTTGGGCGTAATGGTGTCGAAACATGGAGTATCTGTTGATCCGTGAAGATTGAAGCAATCTGAAAGTTAGGAACAATAAAGTCGGTGGTGAAATCGTAGCTTTTGGGCTTAGTTTGGTTATTATCGGAGATTAGTGGAAGGGTTTTCTCGAATCGCTACTCCATTAACTTCGACTAACTTCGGAAGGATACAAAATTAGTTTGGGCGAAGAATGCGAGAAAAGTTTCCAAGAGCTTAGAGGAGACTTATTTGGCTTTGTTCTAACAATACCATCTGGTTCGGATGGATTTGTTATCTCTGATGATACTTGAGGCAAAGGGTTAGGATGTGTTCTCATGCAGGCGTGGGAAAGTCATAGCCTTTATGCCTCATGACAACTTAAAAGAGTATGAGAGGAATTATCCTACTCATGATCTAGAGTTAGCGGCCCGATCGTTTTTTTTAAAAGATATGGAGCACTATCTATATGGGGAGAAAGTGGAGATATATTCGGACCGTAAAAAGCCTTAAATATTTCTTCACTCAAAAAAGAACTCAACATCTGGCGGCGTGACGTTGGCTCGAGCTATTGAAGACTACGACCACACTATTGATACCATCACAGGAAAAGCGAGCGTGGTAGGCGGCGCGTTGAGTAGAAGATCATATCTTGAGGAGCGAGTGCGATGATGTCAAGTATCTGCGTAGAGCCGACTTTAATAGAAAAAGTTAAGGTTGCTCGAGCCCGCAGGCCGGAGGCGATCGTATGAAGAAGAAATCTGAAGGAGCTATTAGGAAGCGAGAATTGATGAAGAAGGAATACTTGAGTCCACTCTAACTTTGTGTTCTAACGACTACGATTTGAAGTACAAGATTATGATGGAGGCACCTGATACACCATTTGCAATCCATCACGGAAGTACTAAAATGTATCGTGATCTTGACATACATTTTGGTGGAACAATATGAAGAGAGATTTGCAAAGTTTATCTCGATGTGTTTAACTTGTCAGCGTGTAAAGGCGGAGCATCTAGTACCTAAGGGTCCGTTTTGCAACCACTTGAGATTAGGAAATGGAAGTGGGAACACATTACCATGGATTTAGTTCACGGGTCTTCCTACGGTTTCTCGAGGCATCAATCTTTATTTGGGTTATTGTTGATAGATTAACCAAGTCGCTCATTTCTTGCCGTCTGGGAGACTTATTCCTTGAGCGTCTTGCTAGTATATGCGTGAATGAGATTGTGAGGTTGCATGGCATGCTGTATCCATAGTTTGGGATCGTGACCCAAGATTCACTTGAGATTTTGGGTTAGCTTGCAAAAAGCTATGAGCGCAGTTTGCGATTTAGTTGACATACCATCCCCAAAGCAGACGGACAATCGAGAGAGACTATTCAAACTCTTGAAGATCTATTAAGACTACTGTGTCCTGAGACTTCAAGGGCGGTTGGGATAAGTATTTACCATTGGTGGAATTCTCCTACAACAACGATTATCGAGCAAGTATAGGTGTGGCTCCATTTGAAGCATTATATGGGCCGAAAATGTAGTTCTCGATATGTTGGGATGAGGTGGGTGAAGCAACATTGTTGGGACTAGAGAGTTAATGCGTATGACTCTGAAAAAGATCGAATGATTAAACAAGCGTATACAAAGCGGCACAAGATCGACAAAAGAGTTATGCGGATCTTCATCGAAAGGGCGTGGAATTTAGTGTAGGGGATCGTGTATTGTTGCGAGTTGCTCCGTGGAAGGGAGTTACAAGATTTGGGAAGAGAGAAAGCTCGATCCACGATTTATTGGTCCATTTCAAATTCTTGGCCAGAGTAGGAAATGTAGCTATAGACTTGCGTTACCTCAAGTATGTCTACGTGTTCATAATGTGTTTCACATATCGTACTTAAATAAATATGTGAAAGACCGAACCACGTTATAGAGTTAGAAGCCGGACGAGATAGCGAAGACTTAGCGTGTGAGGAGGTACTGTCAAGATCTTGGATAGGAAGGAGCATGTCCTACAGCATGAAAGGTCATACCACAAGTTAAAGTTTTGTGGAGGAATCATCTTTATAGAGAAATGACACAGGAATTGGAAGCGAAAATGAAAGCGAGGTATCCTCACCTTTTGAAACACCAGTCGTCGTCGATTTAGGGGAGAAATTTCATAAGGAGGGAGGTTGTAAGACCCCAACTTATTATTAATGAAATTTAATTTTCTTTATTTATTATTTTGAAATAGTAAGGGTTGATTTGATTAATGTGGATAGTTAAGGGTAAAATCATGAAATATTTGAAAATAAGCAGTGGTTATAAAATATTCATTGTTGTCGGGGAATATTAGTTTGGTGGTGGAATATTAAATCTTTGTCGGGGAATATTAAATGCGGCAGTAGCGACCATGTGTGGGCCCATGTGAGCGATTGGATGAAGAAAGCGACAAATATAAGTTGTTTAAAAATAGCGGTACGTAGTTATTCACAGATTATCTTGTTAAAATACTCGGTGGTTAAAACACAAAAACGCGTTGAGCGTAGCACCGCGGTATTGCACCAATTATTGATTCTTACGTGAAGGCCTTTACTCGATAATGGTTACGATAATTCTTTATTAGATATTTTATTGATTTAATAATTCTTTGCGTTGATATTTTATATTCTTTGTTGTTTTTGATAATTGTCATTCTGGGTATTTTTTTCATTATCGAGCAATAATTCATATTATCTGAATAATATTATTAGATAACATTATTGGCAATGTCTAGAAAGTTACATCTAAGGAGAGGTTTGGTCACTAATTGCGGCGCCCGATGAGAAGAAATTCTTATTGGAAAGCCCCTCTTTCTTTGGAGGCTGCACGGTTGTCGATATTGTGATTACATAATATTATTTGTGAATAATTAATTATTGATTCATATGATGAGGAAAATATTGATTTTATGTGGATATAGATGGAAAAAATTTTAAAATGACAATTGTTGAAAATTGAAATTTTATCTTTTACGATAAAATAATTCGTTTAAATATATTATATTTAATAATATAATAATGGTGATATTTTACAACGAATGTGGGATATATGAGTATCTGAGGAGGAAGAGTATTTTGTTGCAATAAATGTTTAAAACATATTAAACATGTCGGTGGACCCCATTTATTGGTGAAATTTGATTATAACACATAAAATCGTTGTTTGTGGATTTGGTCAATTTCTATTTGGAATTTGGAAAAACTTTCTTACTGCAAAGTTGTAGAAATTGAATTTCCTATAAAAACTCGCATGAGATTCAAATTTTCTGATGAAAGGGCTATTTATTATGAATTATTGAAGTTAGAAGCTCAAAATAATTGATTTTGGGAAGTTTTAAATATTTTTTTTAGAAAAACGTTTTTGTTTTTTTGGACATGTGTTGAGTGTTGAGTGAATGGAAAATTAATATATATATATATTATATTATTAAATTTTACTTTGGTGTTCTAGCGATTTCTATAAATAGGTCTTGGGTTAGAATTGAAAATCACACAAAGCTGAAGTTTCTCTCTCTCTATATTATCGGCGCCTATTCTTGTGAGTATTTTGAGTATACTTTGAGTATTGTTAGGCGATTGAAGTTCCTTGACCTTATATGCATTATTCGTTTAAGAAGAAATCTTGATCTTTCGGTAAGGGATATTATTTTTTTTTCGAATGATATTATTTCTTGATATCATTATCTTTGAAATATTGATCTGAAGTTTTTTTATCAAATTTGGAACTTTTGGTGTCGAGGTTCTATTCATTATCTCCTTATTATTCATATCTGACCTTATTCACGAATCTTATTACTATTCATTCGAAAAATGAAAAATTTATTCTTTTTCTTAAATTCTAATACGGATACTAGCTTTGATTGTATCCATGTTTTGATCATTCTTGAATTCTACACCACTATGATTATTTTGACTTTATTATCACAATCAATAAAGCGTGAGTTTAAATACAAATATTATCTTACAGACAATATTTATACTCAAATAAATCCTCATCACATTTATTGATACATTATTTTACAATAATGGTGAGGACTACTAATCTCTCTATTATCTAGAACCTTCATTCCATTGGTGGGGACCCACTAGCTAGTACCCAGGCTAGTACTCATTTACATTCTAGCCTCACGAGAAGAAAAATGGAACAACAAGGAAAAGGGTGAGCTCAACTAGCCCGATAAAGAATGTTATGACTAAGATAATATACAACAAATTATCGTTAGTCTCCAACGAGGAAAAAATCGATAGAATCTGATAGGCAACAAGTTTGAGGATCAATATTACGCGGTGAAATAATAATTCATAGAAGAGTTACGTAGAGAATGAAATCTACTATAATCTATGAATTTAACGATCCATCATCAATATTTTATCCTGTAACATCAATCGATATTCATCTCAAATCAAATATTCATCTTTGCTTACTGAGCGAATATTCATCAATCGGTCGTATTCATCTCAACACTGTTCATCTTTGCACTAAAGCGAAATATTATTCATCGATCGGTCGTATTCATTTAAACACTGTTCATCTTTGCTTTTCTAAAGGCGAAGATATTCATCGATCGATCGTATTCATTTAAACACTGTTCATCTTTGCACTACTGGGCCAAAGATATTCATCGATCGGTCGTATTCATTTTAAACACTGCTCATCTTTGCTTTCTGGGCGAAGATATTCTTGAAAATCATTCATCTTTTCTTTTTCTACTGGCCGAAGATATTCAATAATATCATCATTTAAGGCGAGGATGATGAAAATATTTTTAAAGAAAGCGAATCGATTGAAACAAAATGACAAGGATTAAGGATTAAGGATTAAATACTTTGTTTTATCCGTATCAAAATACCTCAAAATAATCATAGTGGTGTAAAATTCGAGAATGATCAAAACATGGATCTGATCAAAGCTAGTATCCGAATAGATATTTTAGACGAAAAGAAAAATTTTCATTTTTAATTGAATAGTCTTAGTATCGTGAATAGTCTTGAGTATCGTGAATAGTCTTAGTATCGTGAATAGTAACTCAAACACACCAAAGATAGAAATTCCACAAAAAAAAACATCTTCACGCTTCATGAATAGTACTAAATGAATAGTAACTTTCGTGAATAGTAACTCATGAATAGTAACTTCGTGAATAGTAACTCATGAATAGTAACCCAGACATGAAAAAGTTCAAATTTGATAAAAAGTACCAACCATCGATATTTGACGTAATGATATTGAAGAATTAATATCATTTGAGAAAAAATAACATCCTTACCTCGAAAGAATCGATTACTTGGAAGGAAAGGTCGGAGTGATCTTTGAATGAAACTTATCTTGAACAATGAACTCTCAAAGTATCTAAATACTCACAAAATCGCTCGATAATATAGAGAGAAGAGAAAAAACTTTGTTTACGGTGTGATTTTCAATTCTAACAGCCCTCTTTATTTATAGGAAAATGTTAGCCGTAGAGCGGACTTGACTGCTTTTACGATGGCTTTACACTACTACTATTGCCACCCACCACATTTGAAATAAAATTCAGCACATTTTTTCACCAACCACAAGTGGGGCACTCTCAATTCTAAATTTTCCACCAAAATCAATTATAAACCTAATTTAGAATCAGACACCTCTTAAAATTCACAACAAATCATTAGTTGCATTTTTAACGGTTCAAAATTTGTGGACATATACTCAACTTATGTATGTATAACATATCCAAAAATTACAACAATCAAGCGGTCGGATTAAAAATTATAACCCATGATATATCTAAAAACCCACGATTTGATTTTTAATACCTCGATCAGATAAAATCTTGATAAAACACCTCAACATTAATTCCTTCATTAATAACCACATAAATAAATCCATCATTTATATTCATATAAAATAAATATTTCCTTATCATATGAATCAATAATTAATTATTCACAAATAATATTACGAGAATCACATTTATAATGACGGTAGTTCCCGAGGAAGAGGGCTTTCGATAAGGATCTCTCTCTTCTTGGCGCGCATTAGGTGACCAAACCTCTCCTTGAGCGAGAACTTTCTAGACATTGCCAATAATGTTATCTAATAATATTATTCAAATAATATGAATTATTGATGCGATAATGGGAAATCTTGTGCGATGACAATTATTGAAGCAATGATAATATAAAATATCAATAGCAATTATTATTGAATCGATAAAATAAAATATTGAGCGATAACTCTTTGTGAAAATTATTGAGTAGTGCCTTCTTACGTGGGATCAATAATTCAACAATCTTTGTGCAATCTGGTGTCTTCTTGTGCGACCACCGTATTCTTATTTTTTTTTAACCATCTTAGGGTATTCAACGATCTTAGCGGTAACAACTTCTGTAGTTATTTTAACCACCCAAACTTTGTCGTTTTCTTCATCCAATAAACTTTCCGTTATGGGGCCCACATGGGCTGCTGTGGTAAATATTCGAATATTCCCACGAACGATGCGAATATTCCACGACCAAGACGAATATTCCCAAACAAAAATGAATATTTTATAACCACTTGCTTATTTTGAAATATTTGCGTATTTAACCCTTAACTATCCACATTAATCAAATCACCCCTTACTATTTCAAAATAATAAATAAAGGAAATTCCTTTTTATTTAAAAAAAATTGAGGTCTTCTGACCTCCCTCTCTTATGAAATTTAGTCCTCGAAATTGGCGTGCGTACTGGTGTTTGAAAAGGTAAAGATACCTCGCTTTCATTTTCGTTTCCAACTCCCGGTCATTTCCTCAATAGCATGGTTTCTCCTGAAAACTTTAACTTATGGTATAACCTCGATACATGGGTCGTATTCTTTCTACATCAAAATCTTGGCGGTACCTCCTGCGTCGTTAAGTCTTGGCTATCTCGTCCGGTTCTAACTTCGATAGCGTGTTTGAATTCGTCCACATATTTACGTAACATCGATCGTGAAAAGCGTTATGAACCGCGTCGTACTTGGTGGTAAAAGCGAGTCTATAGGCCACGAGTTCTATTCGATCGAGAATTTCAAATGGATTAATAAATCGAAGGTTTGAGCTTTCCTCACCTCACAGATTCTCGCTTTTAAAATAACAACTTCTTGCACCTCCTTCTTCAAATTCATCGACTCGGTGTGTAGCTTGAGCGACTTTAACTTTATCGATTAAAATCGATTATACTATTATATCATCACGTCTTTCGTATATATCATCATCATCGTGGGTACCTAGGTTTTCATCTCCATCTCTATTATTTGTATATTATCTGAAATGAGTCTTTGTGATATTGTACTCGTACTTGTATCGATCTTCTACTCGACCGTCGTCGGCTACCGCGTTAAACTTTTCGAGGATGGCATGGTGAACATGTCTTTGAAATGAGTCTCTCTTGAGTTCTTGAAGCTCTTCCCACATTCCTTGCTCCATTTGAATTTTGTATCTCTACGAGTTATTTTGCGTTAATGGAATAGCGATTAGAGAATATCCTTGACGAATCTCAGATAATAACCAACTAAGCCTGAAAGCTACGTATTTTAGATTCTTGACTTAGGTTGCTCTCAATTGTGACTCATATCCCAATCTTGGATATGCGTCACAATGACACCTATCGATTTACTATCGCTTGCGAATATGGCGTCCCTACGAGAGTGCGGCAGGTGAATTCCTGAAGGAAGTCACAAGATAAAAAGGCTCGGTACCAAATTCTATAGTTGAATTTTTAACTCACGAAGTTCAATAGGAGCCATTCGATATGAGATTTTAGAAATGAGTTTTGTCTGGGGGTTCAAAGTCGATACAAAATTTAATATCGATCTTTGGGGAGTAAGCGAAAAATTCTTCTTGAAATCGTCGGGAAAAATCAATAACAACAAGAATATTATTCAAATCGGCGTGTCTTTATTCAATCCATAACATGGACTAAGAAAACTTGACATCCGTAATAAGCGAATGACTTCATGGCTTGATATGAAAATGTTTGACTTCTGATGGTTTGATTGCTTGAATTGAATAACGGGTTGCTTAGGAATATGAAAACTATGACCTTACAAAAGCAATCAATTTTTGGCGTGATGAGTAGTTAACCTTCAATCCCCAAAAAGCAAATATCTTTAAAGAGAATAAGGTTAACGGGTAATGTGATGGTGCCAACTTGAATCAAACAAGATTTTTTAAACAACGGATGTAATGAAAGTTTCTCTAGCAGAGTCTCCATAAATAGGTCAAATCTAATTTCTCGTGAAATCGAGTTCAAGCGTTGGCGCAACGAAGAGATAAAAAGAATGGGTAGAAGCAAATTATCTAGTAAAGTATAAACTTAGCGAAATTTATAATTAACTAACTTGTGCTAACCGTTCGGGTTCTCGTATTTTTTAATGGAATCACGACAAAGCGCTCTTCGAGGAATCGTTGACTTTGACTTTTACGGGACATCCTTTTGAGTCACCATTCCCATTGCACTAGGTTTCGATATCGTCTGATCTCGGCGATATGTCCTTCTTTTCCACAATTATAGCATACCTTAAAGCTGTTGTGGGCGGTTTGGGTGATATATCCCTCTTTCGCATTTTGTAACATCGTGAGGTAGTGGTCTTTCTCCTCCCTTGGAACCGATTGCCCTTTGGCGGCGGCGTCTTCACGTAGTGGTTGTTGAATCTCCTCTTTTAAAATCTCCTCCCAACTTCGCTTCTTCTATTTTCATGGCCACGATTACCACGAGTGGTTTCTACCCTTTTGTCCGTATTCTTCTTTCTCCTTTGGTTATCGTTATTACGATGGCTACTTATCTTTGGTATGATCTGGTTATGGTCCCTCGGTTGAGCGTACTTTCGTTATCTCGCTCTAACAATGAGCCACATTTTGACAACATCTGAATAGAGAAAAATTTATGAGAAATGAGATCTTGGCGTATCTTAGGGTTTCAAACCTCTCGAAACATCCGCGTCATCGTTCCTCATTCTCCACCAAATGAGGTCTGAAACACGGATAACTCATGAACTTAGCCTCGTCTTTGGGACAAATCGTATTATTACTGCTCGATCTAATAAACTCCACTTCCTTCGTATAGCCGAATACTTTCGAGGAAGTACTTGTCATTGAAGCTGTTTCTGAAAGCGTCTCCCATGACATCTTTGAGTGCGGTGGATGGAGTGCAACTTCTGATTCCCACCGATGTCTGCCTCGCATGCGGAACATAAAAAGTAGCGAATGGAACTTTACATTCCTCGTGTGCATCAGACATCGAATATCTTGGTAATTTGCTTGACCCGTGTTTCCCGTGATCGGATCGGCTTTCCCAGAATTACGGTGGTCCCGACTCTTTGAAGCTTCTTGGTTTGTGACCACGGTGAATTCTTATCATCTCCTCACATATTTTGAACACGAGTCTCCTAAATGCGATTTTGCATGAGCTGCAAAAACTTCTAAACATCCCTCGTTCATCATCGCTTTCGGTGGTGTGTTATTCACGGGAGGTACATTGCCCGACTGTTGCGTTCTCCTCGTTGTTAAAATCTGAGGCATCTCCACGGTCTCATTTACTCCACTATTAATATTCTCGATCGACATTTCTCGAAATCTTGTCGTCAAAAACAAGGGTTAATTAAGAAATCGATATATCACATAATATCCTATATCTTGACCAACTAACAAATAAGCTTAGGTAGGACACCTTTAGCGAAGGATTTACTCGTCTCTCCCCTCTGGTTCTATTCCCGATCTCATGGAGATCGTATCCTAAACTACGATACCAAGCTGTGGCGACCCCAAAATAGGTCCATTCCATCCAACCCGTTACGAGTGCTTGAATACATGAGTGCGAAAAACAACTACTGACTTTATTATCACAACAATAAAGCGTGAGTTTAAATACAAATATTATCTTACAGACAATATTTATACTCAAATAAATCCTCATCACATTTATTGATACATTATTTTACAATAATGGTGAGGACTACTAAACAACTCTCTCTCTAGAACCTTCATTCCATTACCCAGATTAGTACTTTCATTATTTCTACGCCTCTGACGAGAAGAAAAATGGAACAACAAGGAAAAGGGTGAGCTCAACTAGCCCGATAAAGAATGTTATGACTAAGATAATATCTGACAAATTATCGTTAGTCTCCAACGAGGAAAAAATCGATAGAATCTGATAGACAACAAGTTTTGGGATCAATATTACGCGGAAAAATAATTTAATAGAAGAGTTACGTAGAGAATGAAATCTCTATAATCTATGAATTTAACGATCCATCATCAATATTTTATCCACTGTAACATCAATCGATATTCATCTCGAATCAAATATTCATCTTTGCACTAACGAAGATATTCATCAATCGGTCGTATTCATCTCAAACTATTCATCTTTTTGCTTCTAAAGGCCAAAGATATTCATCGATCGGTCGTATTCATTTAAACACTGTTCATCTTTGCTACTGAGGCCAAAGATATTCATCGATCGGTCGTATTCATTTAAACACTGCTCATCTTTGCCTTTCTACAGGCCAAAGATATTCATCATCATCGATTTTGTACACTCATTTAAACTTTCATTCATCTTTTGCTTCTGAGGCGAAAGATATTCTTGAAATCATTCATTCATCTTTTTGCTACTGGGCGAAGATATTCAATAATATCATCATTTAAGGCGAGGGATGATGAAAATATTTTTAAAAAAGCGAATCGATTGAAACAAAATGACAAGGATTAAGGATTAAGGATTAAGGATTATACTTTGTTTTATCCGTGTCCAAAATACCTCAAAAATAATCATAGTGGTGTAAAATTGAGAATGATCAAAACATGGATCTGATCAAAGCTAGTATCGAATAGATATTTTAGACGAAAAGAAAAATTTTCATTTTTTAGATTGAATAGTCTTAGTATTATGAATAGTCTAGTGATATCGTATCGTGAATAGTCTTGAGTATCGTGAATAGTAACTCAAACACACCAAAGATAGAAATTCCACAAAAAAACATCTTCACGCTTAATGAATAGTACTTTCGTGAATAGTAACTTCGTGAATAGTAACTTCATGAATAGTAACTTCGTGAATAGTAACTCATGAATAAGTAACCCCAATACATGAAAAAGTTCAAATTTGATAAAAAGTACCAACCATATTTGACGTAATGATATTGAAGAATTAATATCATTTGAGAAAAAATAACATCCACTTACCTCGAAAGAATCGATTACTTGGAAGGAAAGGTCGGGAAGTGATCTTTGAATGAAACTTATCTTGAGCAACAACTCTCAAAGTATCTAAATACTCACAAAATCGCTCGATAATATAGAGAGAAAAAAACTTTGTTTACGGTGTGATTTTCAATTCTAACTTAGCCCTCTATTTATAGGAAAATGTTAGCCGTAGAAGCGGAGACTTGACACTGCTTTACACGATGGCTTTACACTTCTATTGCCACCCACCACATTTGAAATAAAATTCAGCACATTTTTCACCAACCACAAGTGGGGCCCTCTCAAATTCTAAATTTTCCACCAAAATCAATTATAAACCTAATTTAGAATCAGACACCTCTTAAAATTCACAACAAATCATTAGTGCATTTTTAACGGTTCAAAATTTGTGGACATATACTCAACTTATGTATGTATAACATATCCAAAAATTACCACAATCAGCGGTCGGATTAAAAATTATAACCCCATGATATATCTGAAACCCACGATTTGATTTTTAATACCTCGATCAGATAAAATCTTGATAAAACACCTCAACATTAATTCCTTCATTAATAACCACATAAATAAATCCATCATTTATATTCATATAAAATAAATATTTCCTTATCATATGAATCGATAATTAATTATTCACAAATAATATTCTGAGAATCACATTTATAATGACGGTAGTTCCCCGGGAAAGAGGGGCTTTCGATAAGGATCTCTCCTTCTTGGCGCATGATTAGGTGACCAAACCTCTCCTTGAAGCGAACTTTCTAGACATTGCCAATAATGTTATCTAATAATATTATTCAAATAATATGAATTATTGATCGATAATGGGAAATCTTGTGCGGTGACAATTATTGAAGCAATGATAATATAAAATATCAATGACGATTATTGAATCGATAAAATAAAATATTGAGCGATAACTCTTGTAAAAATTATTGAGTAGTGCCTTCTTACGTAAGGATCGATAATTCAACAATCTTGTCTGCAATCTGGTGTCTTCTTTGTGCGACCACGCAGCGTATTCTTGTATTTTAACCATAGGGTATTCAACGATCTTACTAACTTAACAACTACTGCTTTTTTTTATAACCACCTTACTTTGTCGTTTTCCTCATCCATAAACTTTCCGTTATGGGGCCCACACATGGGCTGCTTGTCGTAATGCGAATATTCCCAAACGATGCGAATATTCCACGACCAAACGAATATTCAAACAAAAATGAATATTTTATAACCACTTGCTTATTTTGAAATATTTGCGTATTTAACCCTTACTATCCACATTAATCAAATCAACCCTTACTATTTCAAAATAATAAATAAAGGAAATTCCTTTTTATTTAAAAAATTTTTGAGGGTCTTAGATAATATTTGTATTCAAACTCATGATTTTATTTGTTGTAATAATAAAGTTGTAGTTGTTTACATACCATGTATTGACAACTCGAGAATAGGTGATGTATACCTATTTTGGGGGCGTCGCGGTATCCTCCGGACCATTACTCCGTTCCCCAGAGGCTCGTCCCGGCTATATTCTCATTTCACGAAGAGAAACGGTGAAAGAAAGGGTGAGCTCAACTAGCTCGCTCATTAAAAAATATTATGACTAAGATAATGCGAGAATAAATTATCATTAGCCTACAACAGTGTTAAAATGATAAAATATAATGAACATCAAGTTTAACTACTGATTGAACCCGACTAATCCATTAAAAAAGAGTCAAGTAGAAAATAAAATCTACTATCTTTTATGATTTTAAAGGTTTTTCATCATTTTATTAATTATAAATGAGACTCGACTTTAATAAATATTCCATCATCGAATCACCCTACACTACTCTGACCCGAGGATATTTTTTTAGTATCACGACCACAATTATTCATGCACTCACGGGCCAAGAATATTTGTGTATTCATTAATGGTCATGATCATGCCAACAACTCGTCCATAAATGCACTACGACCATTGAGGATTTTTACCACATCATTTGTAACATTACGGTCAATGATTACAACAAGAATAGTCTCAGTGTCATAATCATACCAAGTCCATCTATGCCTTCTGAACCACGGATGACTTTCAACATAATATAAACATGAGAATGATGACAATGATATAAAAATTCAATAAAACAAGTTCAAGAATTAATTTATCTGAAACCAATAACATCAAACTGTCGACATGATCTTTGCTTTGTAGAGTAAAATTCAAGAATACTTTGAAGAATATTTCCATGAAAGGATCTTGGATGAAGCGCAAATATCAAGGATATTTGTGGCGCTTCCCAAAATAGGTCCATTCCATCCAACCCATTCACGAGTCGCCAAATACATGATACGAAACAACTACAACTTTATTATCACAACAATAA
Source organism: Panax quinquefolius (assembly GCA_020205615.1). Classification (NCBI taxonomy): domain Eukaryota; kingdom Viridiplantae; phylum Streptophyta; class Magnoliopsida; order Apiales; family Araliaceae; genus Panax; species Panax quinquefolius. Next base: position 164,537,024 of record CM035153.1, on the reverse strand, counting down.
AAGCGTGAGTTTAAATACAAATATTATCTTACTAGACAATATTTATACTCAAATAAATCCTCATCACATTTATTGATACATTATTTTACAATAATGGTGAGGACTACTAAACAACTCTCTAGAACCTTCATTCCATACCCCAAGTAGTACTTCATTACATTCTCGCCTCTTGAGAAGAAAAATGGAACAACAAGGAAAAGGGTGAGCTCAACTAGCCCGATAAAGAATGTTATGACTAAGATAATATACAACAAATTATCGTTAGTCTCCAGCGAGGAAAAATCGATAGAATACAATAGAATGACAAGTTTCGGATCAATATTCGCGAAATGAAATAATAATTCATAGAAGAGTTACGTAGAGAATGAAATCTACTATAATCTATGAATTTAACAGATCCATCATCAATATTTTATCCTGTAACATCAATCAATATTCATCTCAAATCAAATATTCATCTTTGCACTCTTGGGCCAAAGATATTCATCAATCGATCGTGTTCATCTCAACACTGTTCATCTACTACTTTCTGGGCGAAAGATTCATCAGATCGGTCATATTCATTTAAACACACTGCTCATCTTTTGCCTACGAGGCCAAAGATTTTCATCGATCGGTCGTATTCATTTAAACACTGCTCATCTTTGCACTTTCTGAGGCCAAAGATATTCATCGATCGGTCGTATTCATTTAAACACTGCTTTCATCTTTGCACTACTGGGCCAAAGATATTCTTGAAAATCATTCATCTTTGCACTTCTGAGGCCAAAGATATTCAATAATATCATCATTTAAGGCCGAGGATGATGAAAAATATTTTTAAAAAAAGCGAATCCGATTGAAACAAAATGACAAGGATTAAGGATTAAGGATTAAGGATTAAGTACTTTGTTTTATCCATGTCGATAATACCTCAAAAATAATCATAGTGGTGTAAAATTCAGAATGATCAAAACATGGATACAATCAAAGCTAGTATCCGAAATAGATATTTTAGAGCGAAAAGAAAAATTTTTATTTTTAAATTGAATAGTCTTAGATGATAAGTGAATAGTCTTGAGTATCGTGAATAGTCTTGAGTATCGTGAATAGTAACTCAGACACCCAAAGATAGAAATTCCACAAAAAAACATCTTCACGCTTCATGAATAGTACTGAATAGTACTGCGTGAATAGTAACTCGTGAATAGTAACTCATGAATAGTAACTCATGAATAGTAACCCCGTGAAAAAGTTCCAAATTTGATAAAAAGTACCAACCAATATTTCGATAATGATATTGAAGAATTAATATCATTTGAGAAGAAAATAACATCCACTTACCTCGAAAGAATCGATTACTTGGAAGGAAAGGTCGGAAGTGATCTTTGAATGAAACTTATCTTGAGCAACAACTCTCAAAAGTATCTAAATACTCACAAAATACGCTCGATAATATAGAGAAGAGAAAAAAACTTTGTTTACGGTGTGATTTTCAATTCTAACTTAGCCCTCTGTTATAGGAAAATGTTAGCCCTACAAAGCGAGACTTGACTTTCTTACTGATGGCTTTACACTCTACTATTGCCACCCACCACATTTGAAATAAAATTCAGCACATTTTTCACCAACCACAAGTGGGGCCCACTCAATTCTAGAATTTTCCACCAAAATCAATTTTAAACCTAATTTAAGAATCGATACCTCTTAAAATTCATAATAAATTATTAGATTCATCTTTAACGGTTCAAATTTTGTGGACATATACTCAACTTATATATGTATAACATATCCAAAAATTACAACGATCAACGGTCGGATTAAAAATTATAACCCCATGATATATCTCTCAAAACCTGATTTGATTTTTTAATACCTCGATCAGATAAAATCTTGATAAAACACCTCAACATTAATTCCTTCATTAATAACCACATAAATAAATCCATCATTTATATTCATATAAAATAAATATTTCCTTATCATATGAATCAATAATTAATTATTCACAAATAATATTACGAGAATCACATTTATAATGACCAGTAGTTCCCGGAAGAGGGGGCTTTCGATAAGGATCTCTCCTTCTTGGCGGCGCAATTAGGTGACCAAACCTCTCCTTGATGCGAACTTTCTAGACATTGCCAATAATAATATCTAATAATATTATTCAAATAATATGAATTATTGATGCGATAATGGGAAATAATGTGCGTTGACAATTATTGAAAAATGATAATATAAAATACCAACGCAAAGACAATTATTGAATCGATAAAATAAACTATTGAGCGATAACTCTTGTAATAATTATTGAGTAGTGCCTTCTTACGTAAGGATCAATAATTCAACAATCACACATCGTATCTGGTGTCTTCTTTTCTTGCGACCACGCGTATTCTTCGTATTTTAACCATAGGGTATTCAACGATCTTAACTTGTAATAACTACTGCAGATTATTTTTAACCAACTTATATTTGTCGTTTTCTTCATCCATATCGCTTTCGGTTATGGGGCCCACACATGGCTGGCTGCTTGCGTAAATCTGAATATTCCCAAGCGATGAGAATATTCCACGACCAAAGCGAATATTCCCGAAAAAATGAATATTTTATAACCACTTGCTTATTTTGAAATATTTGCGTATTTAACCCTTAACTATCCACATTAATCAAATCAACCCTTACTATTTCAAGATAATAAATAAAGGAAATTCCTTTTTATTTAAAAAATTTCGAGGTCTTCTGAAATTGTATCCATGTTTTGATCATTCTTGAATTTTACTCCTTATGATTATTTTGAGGTATTTTGGGCGTGGATAAAACCAATCTGAATCCTTAATCCTTAATCCTTGTCATTTTGTTTCACTAGATTCGTTTCTTTAAAAAAAAAAAAAAAAATATTTTCATCATCCTCAGTCTTAAATGATGATATTATGGAATATCTTTGGCCTGTAGTGCAAAGATGAATGATTTCTTAAGAATATCTTTGGCACATGTAGTGCAAATAGATGAATGATTTCTGAAGAATATCTTTGGCCGTAGTGCAAAAGATGAACAAGTGTTTAAATGAACATGACCAGTGATGAATATCTTTGGCACATAGTGCAGATGAATATTTGATTCGGATGTATATTGATTGATGTTACGAGGATAAAAGATGAGCGATGAACTTTTAAATTCATACATAGAAGATAGTAGTTTGCATTCTACTTAACTCTTCTAATGAATTATTATTTCCATTGCGAATATTGATTTAAAATTTGTTGTCTATTGTATTCTATTAGATTTTTTCTGTTGAAGACTAACGATAATTTGTTGTATATTATCTTAGTCATAATATTCTTCTTGAAAACTAGTTGAGCTCACCCTTTTCCTTTTGTTCCATTTTCTCGGGGAGGCGAGAATATAGCGAGTGCAGTCGAGGTATGGGAATGAAGGTTTTAGAAAAGGATTGTTTAGTAGTCCTCACCATTTTTGTAAAATAATGTATAAATAAATGTGATGAGGATTTATTTGAGTATAGATATTGTACTGAAGATAATATTTGTATTCAAACTCGCATGATTTCTTGTTGTAATAATAAAGTTGTAGTTGTTTACATGCCATGTATTGACAACTCGTAATAGGTGATGTATACCTATTTTGGGGCGTCACAGACTATCCTCCGGACCATTACTCTGGTTCCCAGACTAGTCCCGGCTATATTCTCATTTCACGAAGAGAACATGAAAGAAAGGGGTGAGCTCAACTAGCTTCGATGAAATATTATGACTAAGATAATGCGAGAATAAATTATCATTAGCCTACAACGAAAAGTTAAACGATAAAATATAATGAACATCAAGTTTAACTACAGTGAACCAACCGATCCATTAAAAGAGTCAAGTAGAAAATAAAATCTACTATCTTTTATGATTTTAAAAGGTTTTCATCAACATAATTATAAATGAGACTCGAACTTTAATAAATATTCCACATCATGAATCACCCACGCACTACGGCGAGGATATTTTTTTAGTATCACCCACAATTATTAAATACCTACGAAGAATATTTGTGTATTCATTAATAATGGTCATGATCATACTGACAAGCGTCCATAAATACTACATGAATACCCAAAATAGGTCCATTCCATCGAACCCATTACGAGTACGCCAAATACGTGATGCGAAACAACTACTGACTTTATTATCACAACAATAAAGCGTGAGTTTAAATACAAATATTATCTTACAGACAATATTTATACTCAAATAAATCCTCATCACATTTATTGATACATTATTTTACAATAATGGTGAGGACTACTAAACAACTCTCTCTAGAACCTTCATTCCATTACCCAGTAGTAGTACTTTCTATACATTCTAGCCTCTGAGAAGAAAAATGGAACAACGAGGAAAAGGGTGAGCTCAACTAGCCCGATAAAGAATGTTATGACTAAGATAATATACAACAAATTATCGTTAGTCTCCAACGAGGAAAAATCGATAGAATCTGATAGACAACAAGTTTGGATCAATATTATGGTGAAATAATAATTCATAGAAGAGTTACGTAGAGAATGAAATCTACTATAATCTATGAATTTAACGGTCCATCATCAATATTTTATCCTGTAACATCAATCGATATTCATCTCAAATCAAATATTCATCTTTTTGCCTTCTGAGGCGAAGATATTCATCAATCGATCGTATTCATCTCAACACTGTTTCATCTTTGCACTAAAAGGCGAAAGATATTCATCGATCGGTCGTATTCATTTAAACACTGTTCATCTTTTTGCACTCTAAAGCCAAAAGATATTCATCGATCGGTCGTATTCATTTAAACACTGCTCATCTTTTGCTTACTGGCCAAAGATATTCATCGATCGGTCGTCATTCATTTAAACACTGCTTCATCTTTGCCTTACTGGGCCAAAGATATTCTTGAAAATCATTCATCTTTTGCTTCTGGGCCAAAGATATTCAATAATATCATCATTTAAGGCGAGGATGATGAAAATATTTTTAAAAAGCGAATCCGGTGAAACAAAATGACAAGGATTAAGGATTAAGGATTAGTACTTTGTTTTATCCATGTCGAAAATACCTCAAAAATAATCGTAGTGGTGTAAAATTCAGAATGATCAAAACATGGATCTGATCAAAGCTAGTATCGAATAGATATTTTAGACGAAAAGAAAAATTTTCATTTTTAGGTGAATAGTCTTAAATATTAAGTGAATAGTCTTGAGTATCGTGAATAGTCTTGAGTATCGTGAATAGTAACTCAGACACCCAAAGATAGAAATTCCACAAAAAAAAACATCTTCACGCTTCGTGAATAGTACTAAATGAATAGTAACTTCGTGAATAGTAACTCATGAATAGTAACTTCGTGAATAGTAACTCATGAATAGTAACCCCAGAGCATGAAAAAGTTCCAAATTTGATAAAAAGTACCAACCAATATTTGACGTAATGATATTGAAGAATTAATATCATTTGAGAAAAAAATAACATCCACTTACCTCGAAAGAATCGATGACTTGGAAGGAAAGGTCGGAAGTGATCTTTGAATGAAACTTATCTTGAGCAATGACTCTCAAAGTATCTAAATACTCACAAAATCGCTCGATAATATAGAGAAAGAAAAACTTTGTTTACGGTGTGATTTTCAATTCTAACTTAGCCCTCTTTTATAGGAAAATGTTAGCCGTAAAAAGCGGACTTGACTGCTTTACACGATGGCTTTACTGCTACTATTGCCACCCACCACATTTGAAATAAAATTCAGCACATTTTTCACCAACCACAAGTGGGGCCCACTCAATTCTAGAATTTTCCACCAAAATCAATTATAAACCTAATTTAGAATCAGACACCTCTTAAAATTCACAACAAATCATTACGTTGCATTTTTAACGGTTCAAAATTTGTGGACATATACTCAACTTATGTATGTATAACATATCCAAAAATTACCACAATCAGCGGTCGGATTAAAAATTATAACCCATGATATATCTGAAAACCCACGATTTGATTTTAATACCTCGATCAGATAAAATCTTGATAAAACACCTCAACATTAATTCCTTCATTAATAACCACATAAATAAATCCATCATTTATATTCATATAAAATAAATATTTCCTTATCATATGAATCGATAATTAATTATTCACAAATAATATTACGAGAATCACATTTATAATGACGGTAGTTTTCCGGGAAAGGGGGCTTCGATAAGGATCTCTCCTTCTTGGCGGCGCATGATTAGGTGACCAAACCTCTCCTTAGAAGCGAAACTTTCTAGACATTGCCAATAATGTTATCTAATAATATTATTCAAATAATATGAATTATTGATCGATAATGGGAAATCTTGTGCGATGACAATTATTGAAACAATGATAATATAAAATATCAATGACGACAATTATTGAATCGATAAAATAAACTATTGAGCGATAACTCTTTGTAATAATTATTGAGTAGTGCCTTCTTACGTAAGGATCGATAATTCAACAATCTTTATCTTGATCTGGTGTCTTCTTTGTGCGACCCACAGCGTATTCTTATATTTTAACCATAGGGTATTCAACGATCTTAACTTGGTAACAACTTCTGTAGTTATTTTTAACCACTTATATTTGTCGTTTTTCTTCATCCAATAAACTTTCCGTTATGGGGCCCACACATGGGCTTTAGCAGTGCGTAGTATATTCGTGATCGAATATTCCGACAAGCGATCTTCGAATATTCCACGACCAAACGAATATTCCAAACAAAAATGAATATTTTATAACCACTTGCTTATTTTGAAATATTTGCGTATTTAACCCTTAACTATCCACATTAATCAAATCAACCCTTACTATTTCAAAATAATAAATAAAGGAAATTCCTTTTTATTTAAAAAAATTTTGGTCTTCTGACCTCCCTCCTTATGAAATTTAAGTCCTCGAAATTGGCGTCGTGCGTACACAGTGTTTGAAAAGGTAAAGATACCTCGCTTTCATTTTCGTTTCCAACTCCCGGTCATTTCCTCAATAACATGGTTTCTCCACAAAACTTTAACTTATGGTATAACCTCGATTACATGGGTCATATTTCTTTCTCTAAAAATCTTGGCGGTACCTCCTCGTGCGTTAAGTCTTGGCTATCTCGTCCGTTCTAACTTCGATAGCGTGTTTGAATTAGATCCACATATTTACGTAACATCGATCGTGAAAAGCGTTATGAACACGCGTCGTACTTGGTGGTAAAAAAGCAGTCATAGGCCCGCGGTTCTATTCGATCGAGAATTTCAAATGGATTAATAAATCGAAGGTTTGAGCTTTCCTCACCTCACCGATTCTAAGCTTTTAAAATAACAACTTCTTGCACCTCCTTCTTCAAATTCATCGACTCGGTTGTGTGGCTTGAGCGACTTTAACTTTATCGATTAAAATCGATTATACTAAGTATATCATCACGTACTCGTATATCATCACGTGGGTACCTAGAGTTTTCATCTCCATCTCTATTATTTGTATATTATCTGAAATGAGTCTTTGACAATATTGTACTTTCGTGCTTGTATCGATCTTCTACTCGACCACGTCGGCTACCACGTTAAACTTTTCGGGGATGGCATGGTGAACATATCTTTGAAATGAGTCTCCTCTTGAGTTCTTGAAGCTCTTCCCACATTCCTTGCTCCATTTGAATTTTGTATCTCTACGAGTCATTTCGTTAATGGAATAGCGATTGAGAATATCCTTGACGAATCTCAGATAATAACCACTAAGCCTGAAAAAGCTACGTATTTAGATTCTTGACTTAGGTTGCTCTCAAGCTGTGACTCATATCCCAATCTTGGATATGCGTCACAATGACACCTATCGATTTACTTATCGCTTACGAATATGGCGTCCCTACGATGCGGCAGGTGAATTCCTGAAAAGTCACGAGATAAAGGCTCGGTACCAAATTCTATAGTTGAATTTTAACTCACGAAGTTCAATAGGAGCCATTCGATGTGAGATTTTAGAAATGAGTTTTGTCTGGGGTTCAAAGTCGATACAAAATTTAATATCGAGTCTTTGGGAGTAAGCGAAAAATTCTTGAAAAAATCGTCGGGGAAAAATCAATAACAACAAGAATATTATTCAAATCGGCGTGTCTTTATTCAAATCCATAACATGGACTAAGAAAACTTGACATCCGTAATAAGCGAATGACTTCATGGCTTGATATGAAAATGTTTGACTACAATGGTTTGATTGCTTGAATTGAATAACGAGGTTGCTTAGGAATATGAAAACTATGACCTTACAAAAAGCAATCAATTTTGGCGTGATGAGTAGTTAACCTTAAAATCCCATCAAAAGCAAATATCTTTAAAGAGATAAGGTTAACGGTAATGTGATGGTGCCAACTTGAATCAAACAAGATTTTTAAACAACGGATGTAATGAAAGTTTCTCTAGCGGAGTCTCCATAAATAGGTCAAAGTCTAATTTCTCGTAGTCGAGTTCAAGCGTTGGCGCAAGCGAAGAGATAAAGAATGGGTAGAAGCAGGTATCTAGTAAGGTATAAACTTATGCAAAATTTATAATTAACTAACTTGATGCTAACCGTTCGGGTTCCTCGTATTTTAATGGGGTCACGACAAAAACGCTCTTCGAGAATCGTTGACTTTGACTTTTACGGGACATCCTTTTGAGTCACCATTCCATTTGCACTAGGTTTTCGATATCGTCTGATCTCGGCGATATGTCCTTCTTTTCCACAATTATAGCATACCTTAAAGCTGTTGTGGGCGGTTTGGTGATATCCCTCTTTCCGCATTTGTAACATCTCTGATAGATGGTCTTTCTCCTCCCTTGGAACCCGATTTGCCCTTTGTGGCGTGGCGTCTTCACATAGTGGTTGTTGAATCTCCTCTTTTAAAATCTCCTCTCAACTCGCTTCTTCTATTTTCATGGCCACGATTACCACGGAGTGGTTTCTGCCTTTGTCCGTATTCTTCTTTCTCCTTTGGTTATCGTTATTACGATGGCTACTATCTTTGGTATGATCTGGTTATGGTCCCTCGGTTGAGCGTACTTTCGTTATCTCGCTCTAACAATGAGCCTGTTTTTACAACTGAATGAATAGAGAAAATTTATGAGAAATGAGATCTTGGCGTATCTTGGGTTTTCAAACCTCTCGAAACATCCGCGTCATCGTTCCTCATTCTCCACCAAATGAGGTCTGCGAACACGGATAACTCATGAAACTTAGCCTCGTCTTTGGGACAAATCGTATTATTACTGCTCGATCTAATAAACTCCACTTCCTTCGTATAGCCGAATACTTTCGGGAAAGTACTTGTCATTGAGCTTGTTCTGAAACGTCTCCCATGACATCTTTGAGTGCGGTGGATGGAGTGCAACTTCCTGATTCCACCGATGTCTGCCTGCCACGGGAACATAAAAGTGCGAATGGAACTTTACATTCCTCGGTGCATCCCAGACATCGAATATCTTGGTAATTTGCTTGACCCGTGTTTCCGCCGTGATCGGATCGGCTTTCCCAAAATGCGGTGGTCCCGACTCTTTGAGCTTCTTGGCTTTGTGACCACCCGTGTAATTCTTATCATCTCCTCTCTGTATTTTGAACACGAGTCTCCTCGTGCGATTTTGCATGAGCTGCAAAAACTTCTAAACATCCCTCGTTCATCATCTGCTTTCGGTGGTGTTATTCACGGGAGGTACATTGCCCGACTGTTGCACGTTCTCCTCGTTGTTAAAATGCAGGGCATCTCCACGGTCTCATTTACTCCACTATTAATATTCTCGATCGACATTCTCGAAATCTTGTCATAAAAAAGCAAGGGTTAATTAAAAATCGATCATATCATATCATATATCTATCTTGACCAACTAACAAATAAGCTTAGGTAGGACACCTTAGCGAAGGATTTACTCGTCTCTCCCCTCTGGTTCTATTCCCGATCTCATTGGAGATCGTATCCTAAGCTACGATACCAAGCTGTGGCGACCCCAAAATAGGTCCATTCCATCCACCCGTTCACGAGTGCCCAATACATGTGAGTGCGAAACAACTACAACTTTATTATCACAACAATAAAAGCGTGAGTTTAAATACAAATATTATCTTACAGACCAATATATTTATACTCAAATAAATCCTCATCACATTTATTGATACATTATTTTACAATAATGGTGAGGACTACTAAACAACTCTCTCTAGAACCTTCATTCCATTACCAGAAGCTAGTACTCTATTTACATTCTAGCCTCTGAGAAGAAAAATGGAACAACAAGGAAAAGGGTGAGCTCAACTAGCCCGATAAAGAATGTTATGACTAAGATAATATCTGACAAATTATCGTTAGTCTCCAACGAGGAAAAAAACGATAGAATCTGATAGGCAACAAGTTTCGGATCAATATTACGCGAAAATAATAATTCATAGAAGAGTTACGTAGAGAATGAAATCTACTATAATCTATGAATTTAACGATCCATCATCAATATTTTATCCTGTAACATCAATCGATATTCATCTCAAATCAAATATTCATCTTTGCTTTCTGAGGCCAAAGATATTCATCAATCGGTCGTATTCATCTCAACACTGTTCATCTTTTTGCACTAAAAGCCAAAGATATTCATCGATCGGTCGTATTCATTTAAACACACTGTTCATCTTTTTGCACTAAAGGCCAAAGATATTCATCGATCGGTCGTATTCATTTAAACACTGTTCATCTTTGCTCTGAGGCCAAAGATATTCATCGATCGGTCGTATTCATTTAAACACTTTTCATCTTTGCACTTCTGGGCCAAAGATATTCTTGAAATCATTCATCTTTGCCTTCTGGGCCAAAGATATTCAATAATATCATCATTTAAGGCGAGGATGATGAAAAATATTTTTAAAAAAACGAATCGATGAAACAAAATGACAAGGATTAAGGATTAAGGATTAGTACTTTGTTTTATCCATGTCAATAATACCTCAAAAATAATCATAGTGGTGTAAAATTCGAATGATCAAAACATGGATCTGATCAAAAGCAGTATCCGAATAGATATTTTAGACGAAAAAGAAAAATTTTCATTTTTAGATGAATAGTCTTGTATTAAGTGAATAGTCTTGAGTATCGTGAATAGTCTTAGTATCGTGAATAGTAACTCAAACACCCAAAGATAGAAATTCCACAAAAAAACATCTTCACGCTTCATGAATAGTACTTTCGTGAATAGTAACTTCGTGAATAGTAACTCATGAATAGTAACTTCGTGAATAGTAACTCATGAATAAGTAACCCCAGACATGAAAAAAGTTCCAAATTTGATAAAAAGTACCAACCAATATTTGACATAATGATATTGAAGAATTAATATCATTTGAGAAAAAAATAACATCCACTTACCTCGAAGAATCGATGCTTGGAAGGAAAGGTCGGAAGTGATCTTTGAATGAAACTTATCTTGAGCAACAACTCTCAAAGTATCTAAATACTCACAAAATCGCTCGATAATATAGAGAGAAAGAAAAACTTTTGTTTACGGTGTGATTTTCAATTCTAACTTAGCCCTCTATTTATAGGAAAATGTTAGCCGTAGAAGCGGAGACTTGACTGCTTTACGATGGCTTTACACTACTATTGCCACCCACCACATTTGAAATAAAATTCAGCACATTTTTTCACCAACCACAAGTGGGGCCCACTCAATTCTAGAATTTTCCACCAAAATCAATTATAAACCTAATTTAGAATCAGACACCTCTTAAAATTCACAACAAATCATTAGTGCATTTTTAACGGTTCAAAATTTGTGGACATATACTCAACTTATGTATGTATAACATATCCAAAAATTACCACAATCAGCGGTCGGATTAAAAATTATAACCCATGATATATCTGAAAACCCACGATTTGATTTTTAATACCTCCAATCAGATAAAATCTTGATAAAACACCTCAACATTAATTCCTTCATTAATAACCACATAAATAAATCCATCATTTATATTCATATAAAATAAATATTTCCTTATCATATGAATCGATAATTAATTATTCACAAATAATATTACGAGAATCACATTTATAATGACGAGTTTTTCCGGAAAGAGGGGCTTTCGATAAGGATCTCTCTCCTTCTTGGCGCGCATTAGGTGACCAAACCTCTCCTTAGGCGAAACTTTCTAGACATTGCCAATAATGTTATCTAATAATATTATTCAAATAATATGAATTATTGATCGATAATGGGAAATCTTTGTGCGATGACAATTATTGAAGCAATGATAATATAAAATATACAATATGACAATTATTGAATCGATAAAATAAAATATTGAGCGATAACTCTTGAATAATTATTGAGTAGTGCCTTCTTACGTAAGGATCAATAATTCAACAATCTTGTGCGCAATCTGGTGTATCTCTTTGTGCGACCACGCGTATTCTTGTATTTTAACCATAGGGTATTCAACGGTCTTACTTAATGAACTACTACTGCGTTATTTATAACCACCACTTATATTTGTCGTTTTCTCATCCAATAAACTTTCCGTTTATGGGGCCACACATGGTTTGCCTTGTGTAGTCGTACGAATATTCTGAAGCGATGCGAATATTCCACGACGAAATATATCCCTACAAAAATGAATATTTTATGACGAACAAAACGAAATATTTTAAATAACCACTTTTTTATAAAAATTTCACTTTTTTTTGAAATATTTGCGTATTTAACCAACTATAATAAAGAATATCCATTAATCAAATCAACCCTTACTATTTTCAAAAATAATAAATAAAGGAAATTCCTTTTTTTTATTTAAAAATTGAGGTCTTCAAATAATATCCCTTACTTTTGGTAGGAGATTGAATCTGCGATGGTGTAGTAACAAAATACTCTTCTTCTTTCTCTTTTTATTCTCTCTATACTTTCTCTCTCTATAGCTTGAATGAATTAAGTGAAAAATAATGAAGCACTTAGGCCTCTATTTATAGAAGATTTCTAGCTTAGACCGCCATGTGAAAAGGCAAGTGGCTTGACGAATTGGTGATGTGAAAAGAAAAGTGGTTTGATCGCTTTGTAATGTGAAACGACAAGTGGTTCGGCCTTTGTAATGTGAAACGACAAGTGGTTCGGCCTTTGTAATATGAAACGGCAAGTGGTTTGACGTCTAGTAAAGGTAATTACTATTACGAAGGTAATTACTATTGACGAAGAGACTCTTAGATGATGACATATGGTCCCCCATAAAATAATCAAACTTACCACAAATGTCTCATAATGAGACTCTTTATATACATCAAGGATTGAATAAATATTACCACAAATCATTTTATTTTTAATCAACACATATTTAATCTTTCAACAATTATTAATCATTTATAACTTGTCGTCTCAATTATTGATTTAATACTATAACATATTATACAGATGATATTGAATCTATAATATAAGAGATATGATCAAGAATTATCGTAGCAATAATTGAGCATAGGTGAGTGACTTCTCACGTAAGCATCAATAATCAATATCGTGTCTTCTTATATAACTACGCGACATTCTTGTACTTGTACTACTAGGGTAGTTCAACAGTTTTAACGGTAACACCTCTGCCGTTATTTTTATAGAAAGATAATTTTGTCGTTTTCTAACTACGATAATACTTTCGTTATGGGGTTCCACCAATGATTGGTAGCCGTCGTATTTAATATTCCCCACAAAAAGAATATTCCCAGAGCCAAACGAATATTTTATAACAACTTGCTTACTTTGTAAAATTTATAAATATTACCCACAACTATAACATTATATCAAATTTATTCCATAATATTCAAAAATAATATTTATAGAAAATTCATCTTTATTTATAAAAGTTGGGGTCTTACAACCTCCCTTCTTATGAAATTTAAGCCCTCGAAATTAGGGTGCGTTACTGGTATGTCTAAGAGGTAAGGATACCTTGATTTCATTTGATTCTAACTCCCAAGTCATTTCCTCAACATCGTGGTTCCTCCACAAAACTTTGATTTGAGGTATAACCTTGGGCGTAGAATATGTTCTTTCTTATCCAAGATTTGAACAGGGAACCTCTTCATACGTCCAAATCTTCCGCTATTTCGTCCAGTTCTAACTCAATAATGTGGTTCGGGTCTTTCACATATTTACGTAACATGGATATGTGAAAAACGTTATGAACACGAGACATACTTGGCGGTAAAGCGAGTCTATAGGCCACAGTTCCTACTCGATCGAGGATTAAAAATGGACCAATGAATCGAGGATTGAGTTTTCCTCTCTTTCCAAATCTTGTAACTCCTTTCCATGGAGTAACTCTTAACAACACATGATCTCCTATATCGAATTCCACGTCCTTTCGATGAAGATCAGCATAACTCTTTTGTCGATTTTGTGAGGTTTTTATACGTTGTCGGATCGTTTGAATCTTTTCCGTAGTCATACGTACCAACTCCGGTCCCAACAATGTTGCTTCACCCACCTCATCCCAAAGATCTTGGAAGCGACACTTTCTTCCATACAACGCTTCGATTGAGCCATGCCAATACTTGCTTGATAAACTGTTGTTGTAGGAAAACTCCACCAATGGTAAGAACTTGTCCCAACTTCCCTTGAAATCAAGGACATAGAGTCTTAATAGATCTTCAAGAGTTTGAATAGTCCTCTCCGACTGTCCGTCCGTCTGCGAGGATGATATCTTAGAGCTAAATCGTGAAATGCTGTGCCCATAGCTTTTTGCAAACTAACCCAAAATCGTGAAGTGAATCTTGGGTCTCGATCGAAAACTATGGATCTTGGCATACCATGCGATCTTACAATCTCGTTTATGTATATCTGAAAGCAAGACGTTCAAGTGTATAAGTTTCTCGTATTCGGTAAGAAATGAAGCGGACTTGGTCAATCTATCAACAATGACCCAAATCGCATTTATGCCTTGAGAAACCTTAGGAAGGCCGTGAACGAAATCCATGGTAATGTGCTCCCACTTCCATTCTCGGAATTTCAAGTGGTTCTGAATGGACCTTTTGGTACTTGATGCTCGCTTTTTTAACTCGTTGACAAGTTAGACACCTTGAGATAAACAAATATCTCTCTCTCTTCATATTGCTCCACCAAAATGTATGACGAATATTATGATACATTTTGGTACTCCCGAGATGGATTGCAAATGGTGTGTTGTGCGCCTCCATCATGATATTATACTTTAAATCGTGGTCGTTAGAACACAAAGTCCGGAGTTGACTCGAAGTATTCATTCTTCATCGATTCTTGCTTCCTAAGCGTAGCACCTTCTTGCACTTTCTTCCTCATAATGCGCATCGAACTCCAGTGCATAGCTTGAGCAACTTTAACTTTATCGATTAAAGTCGGTTCAACTTCGTATACTTCGCTATCATCAAATCGTCCACAGAGTCTTTAACTCTATCTCCATCCTTTGCAAGTCACACAAAATGGGCCTTTATACGACAATATCGCTTTTCGTGCTTTGCATATGATCTTCTACTCAATCGTTAGCTACCACGTTCGCTTTTCGAGATGGTATTGGATGGTATGATCATAATCTTTCAATGATTCTAGCCAACGTCGTTGTCACATGTTGAGTTCCTTTTGAGTGAAGAAATATTTGAGGCTTTTATGATCCGTAAAGATCTCCACTTTCTCCCCATACAAGTAATGCCTCCAAATTTTAAGTGCAAAGACAACAGCTGCCAACTCTAGATCATGAGTAGGATAATTCCTCTCATATTCTTTGAGTTGTCATGAGGCATAAAGCTATTAATTTTCCATGTTGCATGAGAACACATCCTAACCCTTTGCCCGAAGCATCACTGTAGATGACAAATCCCTCCGAGCCAGATGGTATTGTCAGAACAGGTGCTGAAATAAGTCTCCTCTTGAGTTCTTGAAAACTCTTCTCATATTCTTCGCTCCAACCAAACTTTGTATATTTCCGAGTCAAATTTGAGTCGATGGAGTAGCGATTCGAGAAAATCCTTCCACGAATCTCCGATAATAACCAATTTAAACCGAGAAAGCTATGTACTTGGTCATTGATTTAGGTTGTTCCCGACTTTGAATAGCTTCAATCTTTCTTTGGGTCAACAGATATTCCATGACTTGATACCATCGTGCCCAAGGAATGCTACTTCTTCAAGCGAACTCGCATTTCTTCAACTTGGCATAAAGCTTATATTCACGAAGCTTTTGGAGTGTCGACCTCAAGTGTTGCTTATGATCTTCACGACTTTTGGAATAAATAAGGATGTCATCAATAAAGACGACCACAAAGTGATCCAAATATTCCTTGAATACTCGGTTCATCATATCCATGAAAAGGCGAGGAGCATTAGTCAATCCAAGGACATGACTAGGAATTCATAATGCCCGTCTTAGGGTTACGGCCGTCTTTGGAATGTCGTGATTCTAATCTTCAATTGGTGATATCGGGAACGAAGATCAATCTTTGAAAAGAATTTGGCTCCTACTAATCGTCAAACAGTCATCATCACGTGGCAATGGATACCTATTTTTGATGGTGACGTGATTCACTCCCGATAATCAATACAAAGTCGCATACTCCCATCTTTCTTCTTCACGAATAGAACATGAGCACCCCAAGGAGAAGTACTAGGGACGAATAAAGCCAATGTCTAACAATTCCTGCGCAGTTGGGTCTTTAACTCACGAAGTTCAATAGAGCCATTCGATATGGGGCTTTGGAAATAGGTTTTGTCTGGGTTCAAGGTCGATACAAAATTCAATTTCACGCTCGGGGTAGGCCGGGGTTCTTCTTGAGGAATACGTCGGAAATTTATTAACAATAGAAATATCGTTCAAAAGCGGCGTATTTACATTTAAATCTATGACATGAGCTAAGAAAGCTTGACATCCGTTTTTCAATAAACGAATAGTTTTATGGCTTGAGATGACCGTGATTTTTTTTAATGGTTTGGTCGCTTGAATTCGCATAATAGGTTGGTTAGGAATATGAAAGCTAACAACCTTACGAAAACAATCAATTTTTGCATGATAAGTAGTTAACCAATCAATCCACAGAATCACGTCAAATGCAAGTATTTTTAATGAAATAAGATCGACGGGGTAATGTGAGGTCCGATTTGAACCAAACAAGACTTATAAGCGATGGATGTAATGAAGGTTTCTCTCCAACGGAGTTTCCACGAGATAAGTCAAAGTCTAATTTCTCCTGAGTCAAATTTAATCGATGGCGCAAGTAGGAGAAATAAAAGAATGGGTAGAACCAAGATTATCAAATAAAGTATAAACTTCATTAGAGTTTATGATAAGCTTACCTTGATGACCTCATTCGGTTCCTTGCTCTCCGGGAGGTGACAACAAACGCCTCCCTTGCCTACTGGATTTTGACTTTTACGTGATGACCTTTGGTGCCTCCATCCTAATCGAATTTGTCTTGATGAACGAAAAAATCGAGCTAAGTGACCTTCTTTCCACAATTATAACATGCTTTGGACTGACGCATGGTGCGGTTTGATCGATGTGTCCTCTCCTCCGCATTTGAAGCATATGATAGGTGGTCTTTCTCCTTCCTTAACAACGGGTCTTTGGTCTTGACGTCTTTCCATCATTGTTGAATCTCCTTTTCTTGAAATGTCCATTCTTATTGTTTTGGCCACGATTACCACCAAGTGGTTACCATATCTGGCATGTTGATTCCTCCACGCTTGTTGTCACCGCTCGATGACTACTCTCGACGATATTATAATTTTGCTTAACCGCTTCTTTTTAGTTGCGTTGACTCGTTATCGCGCTCCACTAATCGAGCCCTATTTACAATATCCTGAATACAAACACGGTTTATGAGAAATAAGATGTTGGCGTATCTCCCGCTTCAAACCTCTTAAAAACATTCGCGCCATTCTCTCTTCATTATCCACCAAGTGGGACGAAACCGTGATAACTCCTCAAATTTTGCCTCGTGTTGTGACACGGTCATATTGTTTTGTTCCAACTTGATAAACTCCACCTCCTTCATGTGGCGAATACTTTCAGGAAAGTATTTGTCGTTGAACAGCTCCTGGAACTTCTCCCAAGATATCTTGATCTGACAATGAGTTGAGTACGTTTCTGGAATTCCCACCAAAGTCTCGCCTCTCCACGCAACATAAAGGCGTGAAAGGAACCTTTTGCTCTCGGAGCATCCCAAGACATCAAATATCTTGGTAATCTGCTTTATCCATGCTTCCGCCAAGTGGTTTTGGCTCTCCCTTAAACTCGTGGTCCCAGCTCCTTGAATTGTTTAGCGATGATGCCTTTGAGAGTTTTCCGTGTTTCCACCTACGTTTTGGACAGGAGTCGCTCTCGCCTGCTATTGCATGAATTGCATAAAGCCTCTGAACATTTGATCATTCATCATTTGGTCAGTGTTGTTGTTTGCATGAGGATTGTCGCCTTCCTGATGCACATTATCGTGATTATTGATATGTGGTGAATCAACGATCGCCTGTGCTACATTGCTATTCTCAATATTCTCGGATGTCATTTTCGAATCGCCACAAAACAAAAGGTTAATTGACATGTAACATATTACCCATATATTACGTGAGCCAATAAAATAGCACATAAACTTAGGTAAGTCATACTAGCGAAGGTATTCCCCGCTCTCCCCTCCTACTACTATTCTCATATCTTAGCCGAGGATCATATCCTAAGCTCGATACCAACCTGTGGCCCCCAAAATTAGGTATACATCACCCATCTTGGGTAGTCGGATACATGGTACGTAATTTAAATACAACTTACTAATATAATTGTGGGTATACAATCACGACATAAAACCGTGAGTTTGAATACAAATATTGTCTACTAGAGATCATACAAACTCAAAATGAGTCCTCATTACAATTATTATCACACTATTTCACGTAATAGTGAGGACTACTAATACTATCCTCCTGGACCATTACTCCGCTTCCCAGGCTCGTCCCATTTATATTCTCATTTCAAGAGAAAACGGTGAAAGAAAGGGTGAGCTCAACTAGCTCAATAAAAAATATTATGACTAAGATAATGCGAATAAATTATCATTAGCCTACAACAAGATGTTAAACCGATAAAATATAATGAACATCAAGTTTAACTACAAATAAAACAAAAGAATCCATTAAAAGAGTCAGTAGAAAATAAAATCTACTATCTTTTATGATTTTAAAAGGTTTTTCATCATTTATTAATTATAGGTGAGACTCGAAACTTTAATAAATATTCCACATCATCGAATCACCCCTTACACTACTGGCCAAGGATATTCTTTAGTATCACGACCACAATTATTCATGCACTACGGGCCAAGAATATTTGTGTATTCATTAATGGTCATGATCATGCCAACAATCGTCCATCAATGCACTACGGGCCATTTGAGGATTTTTACCACATCATTTGTAACATTACGGTTATGATTACAAAATAGTCTCTCAATCATAATCATACCAAGTCCATCTATGCACTACAGAGGCCACGTATGACTTTCAACATAATATAAACATGAGAATGATGAAAATGATATAAAAATTCAATAAAACAAGTTCAAGAATTAATTTATCTAGGAACCAATAACATCCAAACTCATCAACATGATCTTGCTTTGTAGAGTAAAATTCAAGAATCTTTGAGAAGAATATTTCCATGAAAGGATCTTTGGATGAAGCGCAAATATCAAGGATATTCCACTAATTTCATGGAGTATAGAAGTCAAAGTTTTAACCAATTGGGTATAATAAAGAATGAAATAACAAAAGAAATCACCATGCATGCGATAGGCCACACAAGGTGAGTTATTCCAACGTAATAATAAATAACGGAACCCGGTCCGGTACAGAAAAAAGCGCATGCATATGATATTCCAACAAAATAATAAAGAATGGAACCGAGTCCCACAGTAAAACACACGGATAGGATATTCCAACATAATAATAATAAAGATTTTAACCAATTCCTGTAAAAACACACGCATGTGGATGTTCCAATGAGAATAATAGAAGAAGAATGTCACCAAGTATAGGGTAAACCACTTATCTGATTATGTATAGGGTATCTACGCCATATCTGAGTTATTCCAACGAGAATAATAAAGAATGGAATAACGAGAGGATTTCACCAAGTATAGGGTATCTGGCGTATCTGAGGTTATTCAAATGAGAATAATAAAGAATGGAATAACGAAGTTCTCTTCATGAATAAGAAAGAATAACACCCTTACGGTACAACAAATAATATCCCTTACTTTTGGTAGGAGATTGAATACCTTTGATGAGTGTAGTAACAAAATACTCTTCTTCTTTCTCTTATTCTCTCTCTATACTTTCTCTCTCTCGTAGCTTGAATGAATTAAGTGAAAATAATGAAGCACTAGGCCTCTATTTATAGAAGATTTCTAGCTTAGCACTTTTGCCATGTGAAAAGGCAAGTGGCTTGACGATTGGTGATGTGATGTGAAAAGAAAAGTGGTTTGGCGCTTTGTAATGTGAAACGACAAGTGGTTCGACGCCTGTAATGTGAAACGACAAGTGGTTCGACGCCTGTAATATGAAACGGCAAGTGGTTTGACGTCTAGTAAAGGTAATTACTATTGACGAAGAGACTCTTAGATGATGACATATGGTCCCCCCATAAAATAATCAAACTTACCACAAACGTCTCATAACAGACTCTTTATATACATCAAGGATTGAATAAATATTACCACTACCGGTTTTGACTTTTCTGGGACGGCCTTTGGTGCCTCTATCCTAGCTGAATTTGTCTTGATGGCAACGACAAAAATCGAGCTAAGTGACCTTCTCTTCCACAATTATAACATGCTTTGAACGGCATGGCGCAGTTTGGGCGATGTGTCCTCTCCTCCGCATTTGAAGCATATGATAGGTGGTCTTTCTCCTTCCTTAACAACTAGTCTTTGGTCTTGGCGTCTTTCCATCATTGTTGAATCTCCTTTTCTTGAAATGTCCATTCTTTTTGTTTTGGCCCTGATTACCACCGAAGTGTTTACCATTTCTGGCATGTTGATTCCCTCCACGCTTGTTGTCACCGCTTCGATGACTACTCTCGCTTGTATTATAATTTTGTCGGCTGCTCACTTTTAGTTGCATTGACTCGTTATCGCGCTCCACTAACTGAGCCCTATTTACAACATCTGAATACAAACACTGTAAGACCCCGAAATTTTTAAATAAAAAGGAATTTCCTTTATTTATTATTTTGAAATAGTAAGGGTTGATTTGATTAATGTGGATAGTTAAGGGTTAAATACTGCAAATATTTCAAAATAAGCAAGTGGTTATAAAATATTCATTATCGTCGGGAATATTCGTTTGGTGGTGGAATATTAAATGCTTTGTCGGGAATATTAAATGCATTTACCTTGCGAGCCATGTGTGGGCCCCATAACTGAAAGCGATTGGATGAAGAAAACGACAAATATAAGTTGTTTTTAAATAGCAGGCGTAGTTATTCACAGATTAATCTTCATTGGAATACCCGGTGGTTAAAACACACTAATCTGGCGTTGTTGAACAAGAAGCTACGGTATTGCACCAATTATTGATTCTTACGTAAGAAGGCACTACTCAATAATGGTTACGATAATTATTCTTTATTCGAGATTTTATTGAGTTAATAATTGTTGCGTTGATATTTTATATTCTTGTTGTTTGATAATTGTCATTACACAGTATCTTTCATTATCGAAGCAATAATTCATATTATCTGAATAATATTATTAGATAACATTATTGGCAATGTCTAGAAAGTTCTATCTAAGGAGAGGTTTGGTCACCTAATTGCGCGCCAGTAAGAAGAAATTCTTATTGAAAGCCCTAACTTCCTGAGAACCGCTCACGGTTGTCGATATTGTGATTACGTAATATTATTATTTGTGAATAATTAATTATTAATTTATATGATGAGGAAAATATTGATTTTATGTGGATATAGATGGAGAAAATTTTTAAAATGACAATTGTTGAAAATTAATATTTTATCTTTTTCTGATAAAATAATTCATTTAAATATATTATTTTAATAATATATTAATGGTGATATTTTTACAACGAATGTGGGATATATGAGTATACGAGGAGGAAGAGTATTTTTTGTTGCAATAAATGTTTAAAACATGTTAAACATGTCGGTGGACCCCATTTATTGACCAAATTTGATTATAGCTTGTAAAATCGCTTGGTTTGTGGATTTCTTGGCCAATTTCTATTTGGAATTTGGAAAATCTTTCTTCTGCAAAGTTGTAGAGAATTGAAATTCCTATAAAAACTTGCGAGATTCAAATTTTCTGATGAAAGGACTATTTATTATGAATTATTGAAGTTCCGAAGTCTCAAAATAATTGATTTTTGGGAGTTTAAAATATTTTTTTGTAAGAAAAACGTTTTTTGTATTTTTTTGGACATCATTAACATGTGTGGTTGTGTTTTTGACCAAAAGGTGGGCTATGGAAAATTTGTATATTTATAATATATTATATTAAATTTTACGCTTTGGTGTTTCTAAGCGATTTCTATAAATAGGGTCTTGGGTTAGAATTGAAAATCACACCGAAATCGAAGTTTTCTCTCTATATTATCGGCGTATTCTTGTGAGTATTTTGAGTATACTTTGAGTATTTCTAGACGGTGCAAGTTCCTTCAAAGACTATACCCTAGATTCTAGCTAGTAAGTCTTGATCTTTCGAGGTAAGGATGTTATTTTCTTCTCAAATGATATTATTTCTTCAATATCATTATCTTTGAAATGTTGATCGAAGTTTTATCAAATTTGGAACTTTTTTCATGTATGGGGTTACTATTCATGGGTTACTTATTCATGAGTTACTATTCACGAGTTACTATTAAGCGAGTTCTTATTCACGATTCTTATTCACGAGTACTATTCATGAAGCGTGAAGATGTTTTTGTGGAATTTCTATCTTTTGGTGTCTGAGTTACTATTCACGTGATATCTGGCCTATTCACGATATCTGACCTTATTCACGTGTACTGATACTATTCAATAGAAAAATAAAATTTCTTCTTTTCGTCCAAAACATCTATTACGGATACTAACTCGATTGTATCCATGTTTTTGATCATTCTTGAATTTTACACCACTATGATTATTTTTGAGGTATTTTTTTGACGTGGATAAAACCAAGTACTAATCCTTAATCCTTAATCCTTGTCATTTTGTTTCACTGGATTCGCTTTTTAAAAAATATTTTCATCATCCTCGGTCTTAAATGATGATATTATGGAATATCTTTGGCTTTGTAGTGCAAAGATGAATGATTTCTTAAGAATATCTTTGGCTGTGGTGTGCAAAGATGAATGATTTCTGAAGAATATCTTTGGCCTGTAGTCAAAGATGAGCAGTGTTTAAATGAACATGACTTAATCGATGAATATCTTTGGCTCAGTAGTGCAAAGATTAATATTTGATTCCGGATGTATATTGATTGATGTTACGAGGATAAAAGATAGACGATGAACTTTTAAATTCATACATAGAAGATAGTAGTTTGCATTCTCTACTTAACTCTTCTAATGAATTATTATTTCATTGCGAATATTGATTTAAAATTTGTTGTCTATTGTATTCTATTAGATTTTTCCTGTTGAAGACTAACGATAATTTGTTGTATATTATCTTAGTCATAATATTCTTTACTTGAGCTAGTTGAGCTCACCTTTTCCTTTTGTTCCATTTTTCTCGGGAGGCGAGAATATAAGCGAAAGTACGACTCGGGGTATGGAATGAAGGTTTTAGAAAGGATTTTTAGTAGTCCTCACCATTTTTGTAAAATAATGTATAAATAAATGTGATGAGGAATTATTTGAGTATAGATATTGTCTAGAAGATAATATTTGTATTCAAACTCACAATTTTACTGTTGTAATAATAAAGTTGTAGTTGTTTCTGTACCATGTATTGACAACTCAGAATAGGTGATGTATACCTATTTTGGGGGCGTCACAAACACAGTTTATGAGAAATAATGTAAGACCCCGAAATTTTTTTAAATAAAAAGGAATTTCCTTTATTTATTATTTTGAAAAAGTAAGGGTTGATTTGATTAATGTGGATAGTTAAGGGTTAAATACGCAAATATTTCAAAATAAGCAAGTGGTTATAAAATATTCATTATCGTTGGGAATATTCGTTTTGGTCGTGGAATATTAAATCTTTGTCGGGGAATATTAAATGCGACAAGCCTAGCGACCATGTGTGGGCCCATAACTGAAAGTGATTGGATGAAGAAAATGATAAATATAAGTTATTTTTAAATAACAGCGTAGTTATTACCGAATTATCTTTTGGAATACCCGGTGGTTAAAACACACTAATCTGCTGTTTGTTGAGCGATAGCACACGGGTATTGCACCAATTATTGATTCTTACGTAAGAAGGCCTTTACTCGATAATGGTTACGATAATTCTTGTTTAGTATTTTATTGAGTTAATAATTAACTGCGTTGATATTTTATATTCTTTGTTGTTTCAATAATTGTCATTACACGGATTTTTCATTATCGAAGCAATAATTCATATTATCTGAATAATATTATTAGATAACATTATTGGCAATGTCTAGAAAGTTACATCAAGGAGAGGTTTGGTCATCTAATTGCTGCACAAGAAGAAGAAATTCTTATTGGAAAGCCCCTCTTTCTGTGAACTATCTCGTTTGTTAATATTGTGATTACGTAATATTATTTGTGAATAATTAATTATTGATTTATATGATGAGGAAAATATTGATTTTATGTGGATATAGATGGAGAAATTTTTTAAAATGACAATTGTTGAAAATTAATATTTTATCTTTCTACGATAAAATAATTCATTTAAATAAATTATTTTAATAATATATTAACGGTGATATTTTTACAATGAATGTGGGATATATGAGTATATGAGGAGGAAGAGTATTTTTGTGGCATTAAATGTTTAACACATGTTTTGTGTGTTGGTGGACACAATTATTAATGAAATTTGATTATAAATTGTAAAATCACCCGTTTGTGGATTTCGGTCAATTTCTATTTGGAATTTGGAAAAACATTCTTCTGTAAAGTTGTAGAGAATTGAATTTCCTATAAAAACTCGCGAGATTTGAATTTTCTGATGAAAGGGCTATTTATTATGAATTATTGAAGTTCCGAAGTTCCGAAATAATTAATTTTTGGGAGTTTTAGTTATTTATTTTGAGAAAAACGTTTTTTGCAACTAAGTTGGCCTCATATGTGATTCAAATGGGCTGAGATCAGTTGTCTAAGATGGGCTAAAGAAAATGTGAAAAATATATTAATATTATATTCAATTTTCTGCTTTTGGTGTTCTAAGCATTTTCCTATAAATAGGGTCTTGGGTTAGAATTGAAAAACACACACGGCCCAAGTTTCTCTCTATTTCTCTCTCGATATATTGGCGTATTCTTGTGAGTATACTTTGAGTATTGTTAGGCGGTGCGAAGTTCCTTCAAAGACTATACCCTAGATATTAAATTTAAAGTCTTAATCTTTTCGAGGTAAGGGATATTATTTTTTTGTAATGATATTATTTCTTGATATCATTATCTTTGAAATGTTGATCTGAAGTTTTTATCAAATTTGGAACTTTTTCATGTCGGGTTACTATTCATGGGTTACTATTCATGAGTTCTATTCACGAGTTCTTATTCATGAGAGTTCTTATTCACGAGTTCTTATTCACGAGTACTATTCATGAAGCGTGAAGATGTTTTTTGTGGAATTTCTATCTTTTGGTGTCTTGAGTTACTATTCCGCATTATATCTGGCCTATTCACGATATCTGACCTATTCACGATATCGACACTATTCAATAGAAAAATAAAATTTCTTCTTTTTGTCCAAAATATCTATTCGGATACTAGCTACGATTGTATCCATGTTTTGATCATTCTTGAATTTTACACCACTATGATTATTTTTGAGGTATTTTTGGACGTGGATAAAACCAAGTACTGAATCCTTAATCCTTAATCCTTGTCATTTTGTTTCCTTTGGATTCGTTTCTTTAAAAAATATTTTCATCATCCTCGGTCTTAAATGATGATATTATGGAATATCTTTGGCACGTAGTGCAAAAGATGAATGATTTCTTAAGAATATCTTTGGCTGTAGTGCAAAGATGAATGATTTCGAAGAATATCTTTGGCTGTAGTGCAAAGAAGATGAGCAGTGTTTAAATGAACATGACCAGTGATGAATATCTTTGGCTGTGAGTGCAAAGATAAATATTTGATTCGGATGTATATTGATTGATGTTACGGGGATAAAAGATAGAGCGATGAACTTTTAAATTCATACATAGAAGATAGTAGTTTGCATTCTCTACTTAACTCTTCTAATGAATTATTATTTCATTGCGAATATTGATTTAAAATTTGTTGTCTATTGTATTCTATTATATTTTTCCTGTTGAAGACTAACGATAATTTGTTGTATATTATCTTAGTCATAATATTCTTTTGAGCTAGTTGAGCTCACCCTTTTCCTTTTTGTTCCATTTTTCTCGGGAGGCGAGAATATAGCGAGTGCACGAGCCTGGGGTATGGAATGAAGGTTTTAGAAAGGATTGTTTAGTAGTCCTCACCATTTTGTAAAATAATGTATCAATAAATGTGATGAGGATTTATTTGAGTATAGATATTGTCAGAAGATAATATTTGTATTCAAACTCACGAGTTTCTTGTTGTAATAATAAAGTTGTAGTTGTTTACATGTACCATGTATTGACAACTCGGAATGTGTGATGTATACCTATTTTGGGGGCGTCACGGTTGGTATCGAGCTTAGGATATGATCTCCAGGCGGAGATCGGGGAATAGAACTAGGAGGGAGAGGCGAATAAATCCTTCGCTAGTGTGTCCTACCTAAGCTTATTTGTTAGTTAGTCGAGATATAGGGATATTATGTGATATATTGATTTCCTTAATTAACCCTTGTTTTATGGCGGTATTTGAGAATGTCGACTAAGAATATTAACAATGGAGTAAATGAGGCCGTGGAGATGCTGTCTTTACCAACGAGGAGAACGTCAGCAGTGGCAATGTACCTCCCGTGAACAACACCATTGAAAGCGAGATGATGAGCGAGGGGATGTTTAGAAGTTTTTTGCGATTCATGCAAAATCGAATGAGGAGACTTCGTGTTCAAAATACAGGGGAGAAATGATAGCAATTCACGGGTTGTCACAAACCAGCGAGCTCAAAGAGTTGGGACCACCGAATTGAAGGAAAGCCGGATCCGATCATGGCGGAAACATGGGTCAAGCAAATTACCAAGATATTCGATGTCTTGGGATGCGGAGGAACAGAAGGTTCCATTCGCCACCTTTATGTTCCGTGGCGAAAGCGAGACTCATCGGTGAGAGTGCGTGAAGCGTACCCATCCGGCCCACACTCGGCGTGTAAGTGGGAGACATTTGAAATTATTTAATGACAAATACTTTCCGAAAGTGTTCGTCGTATGAAGGAAGTGGAGTTCATCAGTTGGAACAAAACAACATGACGGTGTCTCGATGACGAGGCAAAGTTTGCGAGTTATCCAGGTTTACACCTCATTTGGTGGAGAATGAGGAGCGTGATGACGCGGATGTTTCTTAGAGGTTTGAAACCCGTATACGTCGATATCTCATTTCTCATAAACTTTTCTCTATTCGGATGTTATAAATGTGGCTCAATTATTAGGCGAGATAACGAGTACGGTCAACTGAGGACCACAACGAGATCGTATCGAGATAGCGATCAACAAAATAATGATAACTGCGGAGAAAAGCGAAGACGGACGAAATGGTAACCACTCGGTGGTAATCATGGCCATGAAAAAGTAGAAGCGAGTCGAAGGAGATTTTAAAAAGAGGAGATTTAACAACGACCGTATATGAAGACGGCGGTCTTGCGTGGAATCGGTTCTAAGGGAGGAGAAACGACCACCGGTCATATCTACTAAATCGGAAAAAGAGGGACATATCGATCCAAGCCCCCACAACAACAGTTCAAGGTATGCTATAGTTGTGGAAAGGAAGGACATATCGCTAGAGATTATGCAGTGGCGAAACCTAGTTCAATGAGGACGGTGACTCAAAAGATCGTCCCGAAAAGTCAAAAGTCAACGATTCCGGAAGGCGTTTGTTGTGATTGGTCATAATGCGAGAACCCAAACGAGGTGATCACGGGTAAGCTATATATGAATTCTTGCGAAGTTTATACCTTACTTGATCTGGGTTGCTACCCATTCATTTATCTCTCCCTGCATGCTTTCAACGTTTAAACTTGACTCGGAGAAATTAGACTTTGACCTATCTGTGGAAACTCCGTTAGAGAAACTTTCATCACATCCACCGTTTATAAATCTTGTTTGATTCAAGTTGGCACCATTACCTTACTTATTGACCTTATCTCTTTTTAAAGATACTTGCTTTTGATGTGATTTTAGGGATTGATTGGTTAACTACTCATCATGCCAAAATTGATTGTTTTCGTAAGGTTGTTAGTTTTCATATTCCTAACCAACTTTGTTGTATGCAATTCAAGTAACTAAACCATTAAAATCGATCAACGCCATATCTAATCATAAAGCTATTCGTTTATTAAAAAAAGCGGATGTCAAGCTTTCTTAGCCCATGTTATGGATTTGAATAAAGACACGTCAAATTTGAATAATATTCTGTTGTTATTGACTTTCCGACGTATTTTCCAAGAACTTCCCTTGGTCTACCCCGAGCGTGAAGTTGAATTCTTTATTAATCTTGAACTTTGGTACAAAAGCCCATTTCTAAAACCCCATATCGAATGGCTCATATTGAACTTCAGAGTTAAAGGTCCAACTACGTGGAATTGTTGGACATCGGTTTCATTCATCCTAGTACATCTCCTTGGGGTGCTCTGTTTTATTCAGAAAGAAGAAAGACGGAGTATGCGACTTTATTATTGACTATCGGAATTGAACCATGTCACCATCAAGAATAGGTATCCTCTACCTCGTATTGATGACTTGTTTGACCAATTCTGAGGGCACAATTCTTTTCAAAAATCGATCTTAGTTACGGATATCATCAATTGAAGATTAAAATGAGGATATTCCAAAGCGCCTTGAGAACTCGGTATGGGCATTATGAATTCTTAGTCATGTCTTTCGGACTAACTAATGTTCTCGCGGCTTTCATGGATATGATGAACCGAGTATTCAAGGAATATTTGGATCAATTCGTTGTTGTCTTTATTGATGACATCCTCATATATTCCAAAAGCCGTGAAGAACATGAGCACCATTTGAAGCCGGGTACTCCAAAGGCTTCGTGAAAACCAACTATATGCCAAATTGAAGAAATGTGAGTTACGGCTTGAGGAAGTAGCATTCCTTGGGCACGTGGTGTCGAAACATGGAGTATCTGTTGATCCGTGAAGATTGAAGCAATACAAAGTTAGAACAATAGAAAGTCGGTGGTGAAGTACGTAGTTTTTGGGCTTAATTGGTTATTATCGAGATTAGTGGAAGGGTTTTCTCGAATCGCTACTTCATTAACCCAACTTAACTCGGAAGGATACAAAATTCATTTGGAGTGAAGAATCGCGAGAAGAGTTTCCAAGAGCTTAAGAGGAGACTTTTTTGACTGCTCTAACAATACCATCCGGTTCGGATGGATTTGTTATCTCTGACGATGCTTCGTGCAAAGGGTTAGGATGTGTTCTCATGCAACGGGGAAAGTCATAGCCTATGCCTCGCAACAACTTAAAGAGTATGAGAGGAATTATCCTACTCATGATCTAGAGTTAGCGGCCGATCGTTTTTTGCGCTAAAGATATGGAGGCACTATCTATATGGGGAGAAAGTGGAGATATATTCGGACCATAAAAGCCTTAAATATTTCTTCACTCAAAAAGAACTCAACATGCGGCGTGACGTTGGCTCGAACTATTGAAAGACTACGACCACACTATTCAATACCATCCCGGTAAAGTTTAACGTGGTAGTAGGCGCGTTGAGTAGAAGATCATATCTTGAACGAGTGCGATGATGTCAAGTATCGCGTAGAGCCAACTTTAATAGAAAAAGTTAAGGTTGCTCGAGCCACCGGGCAGGGGATGATGCGTATGAAGAAGAAAGTACAAGAAGGAGATATTCCTAAGCAAGAATTGATGAAGAAGGAATACTTGAGTCCACTCTGACTTTGTGTTCTAACGACTCGATTTGAAGTACAAGAATATGATGGAGGCACACAAAACGCCATTTGCAATCCATCCCGGAAGTACTAAAATGTATCGTGATCTTGACATACATTTTGGTGGAACAATATGAAGAGAGAGATTGCAAAGTTTATCTCGATGTGTTTAACTTGCCAACGTGTAAAGGCGGAGCATCTTGTACCTAAGGGTCCGTTGCAACCACTTGAGATTCTGGAATGGAAGTGGGAACACATTACTATGGATTTCATTACGGGTCTTCCTACGGTTTCTCAAGGCATCAATGCTATTTGGGTTATTGTTGATAGATTAACCAAGTCCGCTCATTTCTTGCCGATCACGGAGACTTATTCCTTGAACGTCTTGCTAGTATATGCGTGAATGAGATTGTGAGGTTGCATGGCATGCTGTATCCATAGTTTCGGATCGTGACCCAAGATTCACTTCAAGATTTTGGGTTAGCTTGCAAAAAGCTATGGGCACGCATTTTGCGATTTAGTTAAGCATACCATCCCCAAACCAGACGGACAATCGAGAGAGGACTATTCAAACTCTTGAAGATCTATTAAGACTCGTGTCCTAGACTTCAAAGGTAGTTGGGATAAGTATTTATCATTGGTGGAATTCTCCTACAACAACAGTTATCGAGCAAGTATAGGTGTGGCTCCATTTGAAGCATTATATGGACGAAAAATGTCGCTCTCCAATATGTTGGGATGAGGTGGGTGAAGCAACATTGTTGGGACCCGAAAGTTAAATACGTATGACTACCGAAAAGATCCAAATGATTCGACAACGTATAAAAGCGACACAAGATCGACAAAAGAGTTATGCGGATCTTCATCGAAAGGACGTGGAATTTAATGTAGGGGATCATGTATTGTTGCGAGTTGCTCCATGGAAGGGAGTTACAAGATTTGGGAAGAGAGGAAAGCTCAATCCACGATTTATTGGTCCATTTCAAATTCTTGACCGAGTAGGAAATGTAGCCTATAGACTTGCGTTACCTCAAAGTATGTCTCGTGTTCATAATGTGTTTCACATATCTCATACTTAAAGAAATATGTGAAAGACCAAACCACGTTATTGAGTTAGAAACCCATTTGAGAAAGCGAAGACTTAACGTATGAGGAGGTACTGTCAAGATCTTGGATAGGAAGGAGCATGTCCTACGCCAAGAAAGTCATACCACAAGTTAAAGTTTTGTGGAGGAATCATGCTTATAGAGGAAATGACACGGGAGTTGGAAACGAAATGAAAGCGAGGTATCCTCACCTTTTCAAAACACTGTGTATATACATCAATTTCGAGGACGAAATTTCATAAGGAGGGAGGAGGTTGTAAGACCCAAAATTTTTTAAAATAAAAGGAATTTCCTTTATTTATTATTTTGAAATAGTAAGGGTTGATTTGATTAATGTGGATAGTTAAGGGTTAAATACGCAAATATTTCAAAATAAGCAAGTGGTTATAAAATATTCATTATCGTTGGGAATATTCGTTTGGTCGTGGAATATTAAATGCTGTCGGAGGGAATATTCGTATGCGACGGCGCTTGACCATGTGTGGGCCCCATAACGGAAAGTGATTGGATGAAGAAAACGACAAATATAAGTTGTTTTTAAATAACGGCGTAGTTATTCTGAATTAATCTTTGTTGGAATACCCGTTAGTGGTTAAACACACTAATACGCGTTGTTGAACAAGAAGACACCATGTATTGCACCAATTATTGATTCTTACGTAAGAATGCACTACTCAATAATGGTTACAGGTAATTCTTGCTTAGTATTTTATTGAGTTAATAATTCTTTGCGTTGATATTTTATATTGTTGTTGTTTCAATAATTGTCATTACACGTATTTTTCATTATCGAAGCAATAATTCATATTATCTGAATAATATTATTAGATAACATTATTGGCAATGTCTAGAAAGTTACATCTAAGGAGAGGTTTGATCATCTAATTGCGCGCCAAGAAGAAGAAATTCTTATTGAAAGCCCCTCTTTCCTGAGAGCTGCACGGTTGTTAATATTGTGATTACGTAATATTATTTGTGAATAATTAATTATTAATTTATATGATGAGGAAAATATTGATTTTATGTGGATATAGATGGAGAAAATTTTTAAAATGACAATTGTTGAAAATTAATATTTTATCTTTTTCGATAAAATAATTCATTTAAATATATTATTTTAATAATATATTAACTATGATATTTTTACAATGAATGTGGGATATATGAGTATATGAGGAGGAAGAGTATTTTTGTGGCATTAAATGTTTAACACATGTTTTGTGTGTTGGTGGACACAATTATTGATAGAAATTTGATTATAAACAGTAAAATCACCCGTTTGTGGATTTCGGTTAATTTCTATTTGGAATTTGGAAAACTTTCTTCTGCAAAGTTGTAGAGAACTGAATTTCCTATAAAAACTCATGAGATTCGAATTTTCTGATGAAAGGGCTATTTATTATGAATTATTGAAGTTCAAGTTCAAAATAATTAATTTTTGGGAGTTTTAGTTAATTATTTTGAGAAAAACGTTTTTGCAACTAAGTTGGCCTCACATGTGATTCAAATGGGCTGAGATCAGTTGTCTAAGATGGGCTAAAGAAAATGTGAAAAATATATTAATATTATATTCAATTTTCTCGCTTTGGTGTTCTAAGCATTTTCCTATAAATAGGGTGCTTAGGTTAGAATTGAAAAACACACCGTAAACCCAAGTTTCTCTCTATTTCTCTCTCGATATATTGAGCGTATTCTTGTGAGTATACTTTGAGTATTGTTAGATTCGGTGCAAGTTCCTTGAAAGACTATACCCTAGTATTCCAAATTAGAAGTACTAATCTTTCGAGGTAAGGGATATTATTTTTTTTGTAATGATATTATTTCTTCAATATCATTATCTTTGAAATGTTGATCCAAGTTTTTATCAAATTTGGAACTTTTTTTCATGTCGGGGGTTACTATTCATGGGTTACTATTCATGAGTTACTATTCACGATTCTACTATTCATGAGTTTCTTATTCACGAGTTACTATTATTCACGAGTACTATTCATGTAAGCGTGAAGATGTTTTTGTGGAATTTCTATCTTTTGGTGTCTGAGTTACTATTCACGATATCAAGCACTATTCACGATATCTGACTATTCACGATATCAAGACCTTATTCAATTAGAAATAAAATTTCTTCTTTTGTCCAAAATATCTATTCGGATACTAGCTTCCGATTGTATCCATGTTTTGATCATTCTTGAATTTTACACCACTATGATTATTTTTGAGGTATTTTTGGGCGTGGATAAAACCAAGTACTGAATCCTTAATCCTTAATCCTTGTCATTTTGTTTCACCGGATTCGTTTCTTTAAAAATATTTTTCATCATCCTCGGTCTTAAATGATGATATTATGGAATATCTTTGGCTTTGTAGTGCAAAGATGAATGATTTCTTAAGAATATCTTTGGCTGTAGTGCAAAGATGAATGATTTCTGAAGAATATCTTTGGCTCAGTAGTGCAAAGATGAACAGTGTTTAAAATGAACATGACCAATCGATGAATATCTTTGGCACATAGTGCAAAGATAAATATTTGATTCCGTATGTATATTGATTGATGTTACAGGATAAAAGATAGACGATGAACTTTTAAATTCATACATAGAAGATAGTAGTTTGCATTCTCTACTTAACTCTTCTAATGAATTATTATTTCATTGCGAATATTGATTTAAAATTTGTTGTCTATTGTATTCTATTAGATTTTTCCTGTTGAAGACTAACGATAATTTGTTGTATATTATCTTAGTCATAATATTCTTCTTGAGCTAGTTGAGCTCACCCTTTTCCTTTTTGTTCCATTTTTCTCGGGAGGCGAGAATATAGCGAAGTATGCAGCCTGGGGTATGAAATGAAGGTTTTAGAAAGGATTGTTTAGTAGTCCTCACCATTTTTGTAAAATAATGTATCAATAAATGTGATGAGGATTTATTTGAGTATAGATATTGTCTAGAAGATAATATTTGTATTCAAACTCACTTTTTTCTTGTTGTAATAATAAAGTTGTAGTTGTTTACGTACCATGTATTGACAACTCGTAATAGGTGATGTATACCTATTTTGGGGCGTCACAAATAAGATGTTGACGTATCTCCGACTTCAAACCTCTTAAAAACATTCACGCCATTCTCTTCATTATCCACCAAGTGGGGCGAACCGTGATAACTCATAAAATTTTGCCTCGTATTGCGACACGGTCATATTGTTTTGTTCCAACTTGATAAACTCCACCTCCTTCATTATGGCGAATACTTTCGGAAAGTATTTGTCGTTGTCTGACTCTGGAACTTCTCCCAAGATATCTTCAAGATGAAAAGGTTGAGTACGTTTCTCGATTCCCACCAAAGAATCGCGCTCTCTCCGCATGAATATAAAAGGCGTGAAAGGAACCTTTTGCTCCTCAAGCATCCCAAGACATCAAATATCTTGGTAATCTGCTTTATCCATGCTTCCGCCAGTAAGTGGTTTTGGCTCTCCCTTAAACTCCGGTGGTCCCAGCTCCTTAAACTGCTTTAGCGGTGACCGCCAGAGAGTTTTCCGTGTTCCCACCCTACGCTTTTGGGCAGAGTCGATCTCGTCTCACGTTGTTGCATGAATTGTATAAAGCCTCTGAACATTTGATCATTCATCATTTGGTCAAGGTTGTTGTTTGTTTTGTGATGAGGATTGTCGCCTTCGATGATGCATTATCCTGATTATTGATATGTGGTGAATCAACGATCGCCTGTGCTCCATTGC
This sequence comes from Panax quinquefolius, assembly GCA_020205615.1. Classification (NCBI taxonomy): domain Eukaryota; kingdom Viridiplantae; phylum Streptophyta; class Magnoliopsida; order Apiales; family Araliaceae; genus Panax; species Panax quinquefolius. The sequence goes on along the minus strand of CM035153.1, from coordinate 164,501,945 downwards.
TATTCTCAACATTCTCGATGTCATTTTCGAGATCGCCACAAAAAAAGGTTAATTGACATGTAACATATTATCCCTATATTCTCACCCGACCAATAAAATAAAGACATAAACTTAGGTAAGTCATACTAGCGAAGGTATTCCCTGCCTCTCCCTCCTACTAGTACTATTCTCATATCTTAGCCAGGATCATATCCCTAAGCTCGATACTAACCGTGGCGCCCCCAAAATTAGGTATACATCACCCATCTTGGGTCGTCGATACATACGGCATGTAATTTAAATACAACTTATTAATATAATTGTAGGTACAATACGACATAAACCGTGAGTTTGAATACAAATATTGTCTACTAGAGATTATACAAACTCAAAAGGAGTCCTCATTATAATTATTATCACACTATTTCACGTAATAGTGAGGACTACTAATGCTATCCTCGGACCATTACTCCGCTTCCACACTCGCTCCAATCCGGCTATATTCTCATTTCAAGAGAACAAAGTGAAAGAAAGGGTGAGCTCAACTAGCCCAAGAAAAAATATTATGACTAAGATAATGCGTAATAATTTATCATTAGCCTTCAACAAAGTTAAACGATATAATATAATAAACATCAAGTTTAACTACAATGAAACCAAAGAATCCATTAAAAGAGTCAAGTAGAAAATAAAATCTACTATCTTTTATGATTTAAAAGGTTTTTCATCATCATTAATTATAAATTGAGACTCGGCTTTAATAAATATTCCACATCATCGAATCACCCCCGCACTTCTACTGCCAAGGATATTCTTTAGTATCACGACCACAATTATTCATACCTACGGGCCAAGAATATTTGTGTATTCATTAATAGTCATGATCATGCCAACAATCGTCCATCAATGCACTACGGGCCACCGAGGATTTTACCACATCATTTGTAACATTACGGTCATGATTACACCGAATAGTCTCTGTCATAATCATACCAAGTCCATCTATGCACTACAAAGCCACGTATGACTTTCAACATAATATAAACATGAGGATGATGAAATGATATAAAAATTCAATAAAACAAGTTCAAGAATTAATTTATCTAGGAACCAATAACATCCAAACTGTCAACATGATATCGCTTTGTAGAGTAAAATTCAAGAATACCGAGAAGAATATTTCCATGAAAGGATCTTTGGATGAAGCGCAAATATCAAGGATATTCCACTAATTTCATGGAGTATAGAAGTCAAAGTTTTAACTAACCGGGTATAATAAAGAATGGAATAACAAAAGAAATCACCATGCATGCGATAAACCGCACAGCAGGCGGTTATTCCAATGTAATAATAAATAACGGAACCCGGTCCCAAGAAAAACGCATTATATGTGATATTCAACAGAATAATAAAGAATGGAACCAGTCCCACGTAAAACACGCATGCACGAATGTTCAAATGAATAATAATAAAGAAGATTTTACCCAGTCCGGTGTAAAACACATGACATGATGTTCCAATAGAATAATAATAAAGATTTTAACCAGTCCGGTGTAAAACACAATCGATGATGTTCCAACAAAATAATAGAAGAATGTCACCAAGTATAGGGTAAACCACGATACAAAGCTATTCCAATGAATAATAAGCAATGGAATAACAACAGTTTCTTCATGAATAAGAAAGAATAACACCCTTACTTTAGTAGGAGATTGAATATTGCAATAGTGTAGTAACGAATGAATACTCTTCTTCTTTCTCTCTATTCTCTCTATACTTTCTCTCTCTATAGCTTGAATGAATTAAATGAAAAATAATGAAGTACTAGGCCTCTATTTATAGAAGATTTCTAGCTTAAGACTTGCCATGTGAAAAAAAGATGGCTTGGCGACGACCGTAATGTGAAAAGAAAAGTGGTTTGACGCCTGTAATGTGAAATGACAATTGGTTCGACGCCTGTAATATGAAACGGCAAGTGGTTTGACGTCTGGTAAATGTAATTACTATTGACGAAGGTAATTACTATTCACGAAGGTAATTACTATTGACGAAGGAAATTACTATTGACGAAGGGACTCTTAGATGATGACATATGGGCCCCCCATAAAATAACCAAACTTACCACAAACGTCTCATAACAGCCTCTTTATATACATCAAGAATTGAATAAATATTACCACAAATCATTTTATTTTTAAACAACACATATTTAATCTTTCAACAATTATTAATCATTTATAATTTGTCGTCTCAATTATTGATTTAATAATATAACATATTATACAGATGATATTGTGACAATAATTGAATCAATAATATAAGAGATATGATGCAAAGAATTACTATAGCAATAATTAAGTATAAAGGTGAGTGACTTCTCACGTAAAGCAACAATAATCAATACCGTGCTACTACGCAACCACACCAGATTCATTACTTTTTTTACTACCGGTAGTTCAATGCGGTTTTAACGGTAACACCTCCGTAGTTATTTTTATAAAAGATAATTTTGTCGCTTTCTAACTACTTACATTACTTCCGTTAGGGGTCCACCAATGATTGAGTCGTCAGATTTAATATTGTGACGCCCCAAAATAGGTATACATCACCCATTCCGAGTTGTCAATACATGATGCGAAACTACTACAACTTTATTATTACAACAACAAGAAACTGTGAGTTTGAATACAAATATTATCTTCTGTACAATATCTATACTCAAATAAATCCTCATCACATTTATTGATACATTATTTTACAAAATGGTGAGGACTACTAAACAACTCTCTCTAGAACTTTCATTCCATACCCCGACTAAATGCTCGCTTATATTCTCGCCTCTAGAGAAGAAAATGGAACAAAAAGCAAAAGGGTGAGCTCAACTAGCCCAAGAAAAAATATTATGACTAAGATAATATACAACAAATTATCGTTAGTCTTCAACATGGAAAAATCTAATAGAATACAATAGACAACAAATTTTAAATCAATATTCGCAATGGAAATAATAATTCATTAGAAGAGTTAAGTAGAAAATGCAAACTACTATCTTCTATGTATGAATTTAAAAGTTCATCGCTCATCTTTTATCCCCGTAACATCAATCAATATATATCTGAATAAAATATTCATCTTTTGCACTACAGCCAAAGATATTCATCACCGTCATGTTCATCTAAACACTGCTCATCTTTGCACTACGACCAAAGATATTCTTCAAAATCATTCATCTTTGCACTTACTGTGCCAAAGATATTCCATAATATCATCATTTAAGACCTGAAGATGATGAAAAATATTTTTAAAGAAACGAATCCAAAGAAACAAAATAACAAGGATTAAGGATTAAGGATTAAGGATTCGTACTTTGTTTTATCCACGTCCAAAAATACCTCAAAAATAATTACGATTGGTGTAAAATTCAAGAATGATCAAAACATGGATACAATCAAAACTAGTATCCGTAATAGATATTTTGAGACGAAAAGAAAATTTTTCATTTTTGATGAATAATTATCGATATCGTGAATAGTCACAGATACGTGAATAGTAACTCAGACACCAAAAGTTCTAAATTTGATAAAAACTTCAGATCAATATTTCAACATAATGATATTGAAGAAATAATATCATTACTGAAAAAAATAATATCCCTTACCTCACAAAGACAAGATTTCTAGTTGAAACACCGAATATGGGGGCTATGACTTGAACTTGCAATCGTATAGCAATACTCAAAGTATACTCAAAATACTCACAAGAATACGCCTCGATAATATAGAGAGAAAAACTTCATTTAAATGTGATTTTCAATTCTAACCTAAGCACCCTATTTATAGGAAATTGCTTAGAACACCAAAGCAGAAAATTTAATAAATTAATAATATATATATATATTTTCCAACGCACACTTAATTTGCCCAACATCAGCCACCAACCAGCCCACTACACAAGACTAACAACAAAAAATGTTTTCTAATTTTAAATATTTTAAACTTCCAAAAATCAATTATTTCGGAGCTTCGGAGCTTCAATAATTCATAATAAATAGCCCTTTTGCCAGAAAATTCGAATCTCGCGACTTTTTATAGGAAATTCAATTCTCTACAACTTTGCAGAAGAAAGTTTTTCCAAATTCCAAACAAAAATTGACCGAAATCCACAAACGGGCGATTTTACAAGCTATAATCAAATTTCAGTCAATAAATGGGGTCCACCGACATGTTTAACATGTTTTAAACATTTATTGCAACAAAAATACTCTTCCTCCTCGTATACTCATATATCCCACATTCGTTGTAAAAATATCACCATTATTATATTATTAAAATATAATAATATATTTAAATGAATTATTTTATCAGAAAAAGATAAAATTTTAATTTTCAACAATTGTCACATTAAAAATTTTCTCCATCTATATCCACATAAAATCAATATTTTTCTTATCATATGAATCAATAATTAATTATTCACAAATAATATTACAGAATCACAATATTGACAACCAGGCGATTCCTTAAAAGAGGGCTTTCGATAAAGATTTCTCCTTCTTGGCGCCAGCAATTAGGTGACCAAACCTCTCCTTAGATGTAACTTTCTAGACATTGCCAATAATGTTATCCAATAATATTATTCAGATAATATGAATTATTGCTCAGATAATGGAAAATACCGTAATAATGACAATTTATCAAAACAACGGTAATATATAAAATATCAATGCAAAGAATTATTGAATCAATAAAATAATCGAACAAAGCGATTATTCAGTAACCATTATTAAGTAGTGCCTTCTTACGTAAGAATCAATAATTAGTGCAATACTGGTAATGTCTTCTTGTGTTTTAACCAATTTAAGTATTTTAACAAGATTAATTTGAATAACTACTACCATGTTATTTTTAAACAACTTATATGTGTCGCTTTTCTTCATCCAATCGCTTTCAGTTATGGGGCCCACACATGGTCACTACGTCAGTCATTTAATATTCCCAAGCGATGACGAAATATTCCACACGACCAAACGAATATTCCCCGACAACAATGAATATTTTATAACCACTTGCTTATTTTAAAATATTTGCGTATTTTACCCATAACTATCCACATTAATCAAATCAACCCTTACAATTTCAAAATAATAAATAGAGAAAATTAAATTTCATTAATAATAAGTTGGGGTCTTACAAATATTCCCCGACAAAAAGAATATTCCCCGACAAATAAATATTTTATAACCACTTGCTTACTTTGCAAAATTTATAAATATTACCCACAACTATAACATTATATCAAATTTATTCCATAATATTCAAAAATAATATTTATAGAAAATTCATCTTTATTTATAAAAGTTGGGGTCTTACATTGGTAATTTGCGAAATGGACTTTATATACTTGACTTGCATGAAAATATACTTCAAATTGAACAAACTAAGAAAAGGAAAAGAGATGATGTTAATTATACATTCATGTATGCAATCGTAGAGACTCTGGTCATATTAATGAAACAAGATTATCCAAGTTGCATAAAGATGGGCTCCTAGAGCTATCGGATTATGAATCATATCCAACTTGTGAATCTTGTCTCATGGGCAAAATGACTAAATCTCCTTTTAGTGGAAAAGGAGAAAGAGTTACAGAGTTGTTAGCGTTGGTACACATGGATGTATGTGGACCTATGACAACGAATGCACGAGGAGGGTATTCTTATTTTATTACATTCACTAATGATCACTTAAGATTTGGATATGTGTATTTAATGAAATATAAATCTGAATCATTTGAAAAGTTCAAAGAGTTCAGAAGTGAAGTAGAGAAACAAACGGGCAAAAGTATTAAGATTCTTCGATCAGATCGAGGTGGTGAATACTTAAGTAGTGAGTTTCTTTATTGTCTCAAAGAAAATGGTATAATCTCACAATGGACTCCACCAAGGACGCCACAGATGAATGGTGTATCTGAAAGGAGAAATTGAACATTGTTGGACATGGTTCGATCCATGATGAGCTTTACCGACCTTCCAGTTTTCTTCTGGGGATATGCCTAGAATCAATTGATACCTACTTAACAAGGTACCTACAAAATCCGTCCCCAAGACCCCATATGAGTTATGGACAGGGAGGAAACCAAATCTTAAGCATGTTAAGACTTGGGGTTGTCCAGCTTATGTCAAAAAGTTTGAAAACGATAAGCTACAAACTAGATCTAACAAATGTAGATTTGTGGGATACCCTAAAGAAACATCGGGGTATTATTTCTATCATCCAACTGATCAAAAGGTGTTTGTTGCGAAACATGCTGCCTTTTTGGAAAAGGAGTTTATCCTTGAAGGCGTTAGCGGGAGTAAGATTTATCTTGAAGAGGTTCAAGAACCACAAAATACTACAGATCAAAGTGAGGTACCTAACCAAGTAGAGATTCCTTCTGTACCACACCCTATTCGTAAATCTGGAAGAGTACCAAAGATACCTGAGAGGTATGGACTTGTCATAGAGGATGACGATGAGGTACGCATCATAGATGATGATGATTCATTGAATTACGAATAGGATATGAGTAATAAAGACTCAGAGAAGTGGCAAGAAGCCATGAAATCCGATATGGACTCCATGTATGAGAACCAAGTATGGACTTTGCTTTCACCACCAAGGCATTAAGCTTCATTGGGTGTAAATGGGTCTTTAAAAGAAAGATCGAAGCAGACGGCAAGGTAGAGACCTATAAGGCCCTACCGGTGTAAAAGGTTTCAAACAAAGACAAGGAGTTGACTATGACGAAACCTTCTCACCAAGAGTAATGCTCAAGTCCACTCGGATTTTGCTTGCGATTCGCACTTACCATGACTACGTAAATCGGCGATGGGCGTGAAAATGGCTTTCCTCAATGGGAAACTTGAGGAGGATGTGTATATGACACGTACCACAGGGGATTTGTTTCAAAGGTTGGAACAAATCAAGTCTGTAAGCTACTGACGATCCATTTATGGATTGAAGCAAGCTTCTCGTGGGTGGAACATCCGCTTTGATGAGACAATCAAAGAGTTTGATTTTATCAAAAATGAGGATGAACCATGTGTGTACAAGAAGGTTAGTGGGGAGCTTATTTCATTCCTCGTATTATATGTTGATGATATATTATTGATAGGGAATGATATTCCTATGCTACAATCAATTAAAATCTGGTTATCTAAACACTTCTCCATGAAGGCTTGGGAGAAGCATCCTATATTTTGGGGATAAAGATCTATAGAGATAGATCTAAAAGGATGATTGGCTTGTCCCAAGGAACGTACATTGACTCGATGCTAAAGAGGTTTAGCATGGAAGATTTCAAAAGAGGTCTCATGCCGATGAGCCATGGAATACAGCTCTCCAAGAAACAGGGCCCAAAGACACCTGAGGAGAGAGACCGTATAAGTAAGATTCCTTATGCTTCAGCAATAGGATCTATCATGTACGGTATGATATGTACTAGACCAGATGTCGGTCATGCACTTAGTGTAACAAGCAGATATCAGTCGAATCCAGGAGAAGAACACTGGAAGGCAGTGAAAAATATCCTAAAGTACTTAAGAAGAACTAAGGATGTATTCCTTGTCTACGGTGGGTCTGAATTGAAACTAGAGGGCTTCACAGACTCAAGTTTTTAAACGGACCAAGATGACAGTAAATCCGTTTCGGGGTATGTGTTTACCTTAAACGGTGGCGCAGTGAGTTGGAAGAGTTTCAAACAGCAAACAATTGCTTTGATTCAAATGTGAGAGGCGAGTACATAATGCAAGTGAAGCTGTAAAGGAAGTTGTTTGGATGAAGAAGTTCATTACCGAACTTGGTGTGGTTCCTAGCATTACAAGACTAGTGCCTTTATTTTGTGACAACACTGGAGCTGTTGCGCAGGCTAAGGAACCCAGGTCTCATCAGAAATCCAAACATGTGTTGCGGCGATTTCATTTGATTAGAGATATCATTGAAAGAGGAGACGTCACCCTGGAGCGTGTGGACTCTTAAGACAATATTGCAGATCCATTTACTAAAGCGCTAACACAACAAAGCGGTTTGATCGTCACTTAGAGAAGATGGGTATGAGATACCACCTGCACGATTGGCTTTAGTGCAAGTGGGAGATTGAAAGTATTATGCATACAAGCCAATCACGTATGCGATGATAAAGCATATACTTTTTAATCAATCTTATTTATTTATTAATAAAAGAATTATTTATTAAAGGCATTTATTATCTACATGGTGTCTTTGTTTTAATTATATGTGATAAACCCATAGTTTTAAGCAATGCTTTTAGAATCATGATGAGATCATGCTAATGAGATCTAAATTCTTAGATAAACTTAAAAACTAAAATGTTCCCAATCAATGGATTACTAAAAGGGGATTAGTGAATCTAGATAGATTGATACATACGTTGCTTGCTCATTGGATGAGGATGATTGATCTCATGATCATTTGTGTGGAGACACTAAAACAAGTATGTAGGTGCTTATTAGAGAATAAGTTCAATTTGACGCATGACTCATTAAGGAATACCTAATGGAGTTTTACTTGCCTGTCAATAGGAATTCCTGTCTTTCTAATTTGCATTCATTAGGAGTTGTGCATTTAGGAATCGAAATACATATAATTAAATAAAATAAGACTTGTGATGAATTCCATGCCTTATATTTAATTGGGACATCAGTATGGTGGAAGGATTGAATTATGCGGTAACTATTTACTCAAAGGTTCTTTTATGATTAATGTTGAAATCTATATTATTTGAAAAGTCGTTGATCGCTAGGGAGGCTTATCCCTATTGTAGAATAAATATTATTTATTTAAATAAATTATTCGTTTAATTTATTTATTTAAATGAGATAAGAATTGTTCTAATTGATTTATTCACAACCTAGGTTTAATATAGAGAACCTAAAGGGTCACACCATAAAAGGAAGGAAGAATAATTATTTAAGAAGTTAATGGCATAATTGTAATAATATATTAAGTATATTTAATTTAATCTATGGTGATAGAATAAATTAAATAGCTTAATATTTATTATTTAATATTTTAAAATATTAAATATAAATTAATAAAAGGAGTCTTATTAATATTATTACAATTATTATTATTTTAATTTCTAAAAGGGTTTAGGAATTAATTTAATATAAGTACTCTCATTTATTCCTAATTGGATTAGAGGGAAAATTAGTTAAAGGAGTTTAATTAATTATCCCTAATAGGATTAGGGGAGCCCATTTAATTAAAAGAGTTTAATTAAATATATAATACCTTATTTTAATTAAAATAGGGTTACATGATATCTTTATAAGAGGAGTCTTATATCAGATATCAAACATACGTAATTCCAAGAGTTGGAGAGTACGCCTCCTTTTCTATACAGATAAGAAAAACTAGGGTTTGAGCCAATACCCCTTCTTCTTGAAAATTCTTCTTCCTTGGTGGATGTCATACACTTGGGTGGCTTACATTGATCAAAGGAAGGAATCTACCCGGAGATTCAAGGAGATCGCGGAGAAGTAGGAGGTGAACTCGTACCTGAGGAAGCTCATTTCTACAAGGGTATGATTTCATAATTTCTTATTCTTCGCTTAATTAATAATATGCATAAAGAATGATCCGGGTAATTGGTTTGTGAAAAAATTTTAAAATCTGATTTTATTACGCTTCCACTATTTTTGTAATTTGATTGCTACTTTGATTTTCACAAAACCTAACAGTTAGTATATGGAGATAATTTCGGTTGTGCTTTACTTCAACGGAACATAAACAAAAAGAGTGTAAATACAGGAATATATAATTGTTTACTGTTAGTAACCATTAACCACATGGTTAGTAACATTTTTGATGGTGTCTGATGAACTAAAATTGTTATTGATTAATATTTTAATTTTGATTCCATCATGAGTTGTCAATATAAAGTAAACATATACATTGAACAATTGGTAACTGTTTTGAAATATTTTTATGTAAATTTGGTTACCCATCTAAAATAAAATGGTTACCTCTATATTCATATTTAATTACCAACTAGACCATTTCTAAATAACTTTTATAACTATGTAATTTAAAAGTATCCATCACCTAGATAAATGGGAACCTCATAATGTATATTAAGCTCTTGATAATCGCTTACGATATAAGTTTTTAATTATTTGGTTACTAACAAAACTAAAATGGTTACCCTTATATATGTGTTTGGATACCAACCGCACCTCTTAAACTATTTTTATTTTAATATGAGATCTATAAGTAACCATATATATAAATGAAAACTCTCACATATACATTTAATAATTGATGTTTGTCCCGATACAAGCTTGAATTATCTCGTTACTAATAACAAGAACTATAATGTAACATAATAAAACAATAACCACATAATTATATGATAAGAACTGAACATGTTTTAATGGTAACCAAAACATAAATATCATGTAATGAAACCCAATTTAGGCAATCCATGATATACTAAAACAATTACATATTAACCGTAATAAAAATAACAAAGAACTAAAAATCCCACATCGAGGACACAATAATAAGAGCCAAACCATAAGGTAACAAAGAATCAAAACATAATAAAGAAGTAACCAAATAGTTATATGAAAAGTAACTGAATATGTTTTAATGGTAATCAAAACAGAAACAACTCAGATATCCAACCCAGATTAAGCAACCCATGTATACTCTCATACGTACATTTAACACTTGATATATTTCACGATACAAGCTTGTAATTATCCGTTACTACAAAAAATAAAATGGTTACCCTTCTATGCATGTTTGGTTACCAACCGCACCTTTCAAATAATGTATCGTATACAACTTAATACTTAACCAACAAACAATGTCAAATAATTGATTATATAATCAAATATGTAATTCCATTTACATAAGCTCCAATAAACATTACATACTCACTAACCATAACAAATGGTTATGTTTGAAGGACTTTACAAAAATAATACATCAATGTATACTAAGTAAATACATGGTTTATTATGACTTGGGTTTATTATTTACAAAAATAATACATCCACAAACTAATGATGCCTTAAACTTCTTCAACTGACTTGAGTTCAATTTCTTGGTAATAATGCTGGGGACTTCCATGTCACCAATATATAACTTTTTCAATGAATTGCATTCCTCATAGTAAAGATCTCATAACTGCAAATAAACAAAATCAGATTTACGCAGTCATTAGTAACCAGATATAAACAATATCTATATCATAAACATTTACATAGTGACTAATAAATAAGAGCATACTAACCAAAACATAATATAACAATTACACAGTAGCCAAAACAGACTATAACAAATAACAAATAACAAATAACCAACATCCCAAATTGACTGCACAATAATAGTTATCATATCATAATATAACATTAACCATACCATAATAAAGCAGTAACCAAAAAGTTATATTATATAATCTAATGATAACCAAAATATAAACAACATGTAGTACAAACCATTTTATGTAGTAAACAAAACATGTATACCAAAAAATATATTAAAGAAGTAACCAAACAAATTATATGCTAAGAACAAACCATGTTTTAATGGTAACCAACACATAAACAACATGAAGACCAAACCCATTTAGTCAACCAATGTATACTAAGCAAATACATTGTAACCAAAACAACATATAAAAGTAACCAAAATTCCAATTGAGAGAAAAAGAATGGTATCAAAATCATAAGCTAACAAAGACAAAAAAAATACTAATAAAAACCAAACAAATTATATGTTAAGAACTAAAACATATATTAATGGTAATCAATACATAAATAACATATGTACACCAAAACCAGTTTAGTCAACCATGTATACTAAGTAAATACATGGTAACCATAACAACATAAAAAAGTAACCAAAATACCAAATCAAGGTAACAAAAATGGTATCCGAATCAAAAGTTAACAGTAACCAAAACATAATGCAGATGTGACGCCCCTAAAATAGGTATACATCACCCATTTTGAGTCGCCAAATAAATGGTACAAAAATCAAATACAACGTAATTATACAACTGTCGTGTAAAACATAAACTGAGAGTTTAAACAAGAATATTGCCTTCTAGACAATATCCATTCTCAATGGAGTCATCATGTATGATATACAAACTCAAATTCAAATTCCTCATTATATTTATTATCACACTATTTAATGTAATAGTGAGGACTACTAATGCTATCATCCGGATCATCAACTGCTTCCCACTCGTCCCCAACTATATTCTCATTTCACAAGAGAATAAAGTGAATGAAAGGGTGAGCTCAACTAGCCCAAAGAAGAAATATTATGACTAAGATAATGCGAGAATAAATTATCATTAGTCTTCAACAATGTTAAACCGATAAAATACAATAGACATCAAGTTTAATCTGCAATGGACAACAAAAAATCCATTAAAAGAGTCAAGTAGAGAATAAAATTTACTATCTTTTATGATTTAAAACATTTTCATCAATTTTTATAAATGAGACTCGACAATAAATAATCCACATCATCCCCGCACTACTACCAAGGATATTCATTAGTGGTCACGACCACAAATTATCCATGCATTATGGGCCAAGGATATTCGTGTATTCATCAATGGTCATGATCATGCCAACAACTCATCCATCAACGCACTACGCCCAACGAGGACTTTTATCACATCATTTGTAACATTACGGTTATGATTATACCGAATAATCCATGGTCATAATCATACCAAGTCCATCTATGCACTACAGGCCACAGATGACTTTCAAAAAATATAAACATGAGGATGATGACAATGATATAAGAATTCAATAAAACAAGTTCACGAATTAAATTATCCAGAAACTAATAACGTCCAAATTGTCAACATGATACTTCTTTGTAGAGTAAAATTCAAGAATGCTTAGAAGAATATTTCCATGAAAAGATACTGGATGAAGCACAAATATCAAGGATATTTCACTAATTTCATGGAGTATAGAAGTCAAAACTTTAACCAACTGAGAATAATAAAGAATGGAATAACAAAAGATATCACCATGCATGCGGTACTTAGATGTATGCGAGGATATTCCAACGTAATATTAAGTAATCTGGAACCAGTCCTGTAAAACACACGCATGTGATATTCCAACAGTAATAATAAAGATTTAAACCAGTCCTGTAAAACACATGCATAAGATATTCCAACCGAATAATAGAGAATGGAATAACATAAGGATTTCACCAAGTATAGGGTATGTCATGCGATGATCTGGTTATGTATAGGGTATGTCGCGTATACAGGTTATTCCAACAAAATAATAAAGAATGGAATAACATAAGGATTTCACCAAGTATAGGTATGAAGCGTATCTGACAAATGTATATGTATATGTATGCCACATATACAAAGTTATCCCAATGTAATAATAAAGAATGGAATAATGAAGTTCTCTTCATGAATAAGAAAGAATAACACCCCTTACGGCACAACAAATAATATCCCTTACCATAAAAGACACCGGATATCAAGTAGTGAAGTGGCGGTAACACTCTTCTTCTTTCTCTCTATAATTTCTCTCTAGAGTTTCAAAAGAATTCGTAAGAAATAATGAAGGAATGAGCTTCTATTTATAGAAAAACCGAGAGTGGCTCTTGGTCTTAACGAAGGGTCAAAATGACTCTTGGTAATATCAAGAGACAACTACTATTTCATGAAGGGTAATTAACTCTTGGAACAATCAAGAGGCAAATAACTCTTGGTAATATATCGAAGAGACAAGTACTATTTACTGAAGGGTAATTAACCCTTGAACAATCAAGAGGCAAATAACTCTTGGTAATATTGAAGAGACAACTACTATTTGCGATGGGGGCAATTAACCCTTGGTAATATTGAAGGGACAAGTTACTTATTAAGACTTTAAATCAATGATCCATATTGATTTACTATTATAATTTCAACCAACGGTCAAAAAGATTAGCACATCTCCTCATGGAATAATATTGTACCCAAATACCCGAGTGAACAATACTAGAGTGAATAGTAATCGGGTGAATAGTAACTCGTGAATAGTACTCCGACACGAAAAGTGTCCCGAATACCCGATTGAACAATATAACCTCCAGACATCAATTATTATCGAAATAGATGTCGATTTCTACTAACACAAATAATCCCAACACAATGAAACTATCAAATTCATCTTTAATCAACACGAACTTATTCATCATTAATATTATAACTAACAATATTTAGCAATCAAAGTTGTTCCTGTGCAAGAGAGGGGCTTCCAATAAGGATTTCTCCCATGGGCCAAGCAATTAGGTGACCAAACCTTTCATCGATGTAACTTCTAGACATTGTAAATATTGCAATTTAATAATATGAATAACTTTGTCGCCTCAATTATTGATTTAATAATATAACATATAATGCGATGATAATTTGTGACAATAATCGAATCAATAATACGAGAGATATGATGCAAAGAATTATCGTAGCAATAATTGAGTATAACCGAGTAACTTATTACTTAAGCATCAATAATCAATATCGTATGTGCTACTATGCAACCACGCCAGACATCGTACTTTTTTACTACCGGGTAGTTCAACAAGATTAATTCAGAAACCTCCGCCGTTATTTTTATAAAATATTTTGTCATTTTCTAACTACGACAGTGCTTCCGTTGTGGGGTCCACCAATGATTATGTCGTCGTACGAATATTCCCCGGCCAAACGAATATTATATAACAACTTGCGTACTTTGCAAAATTTTCAAATACTACCCACAACTATAACATTATATCAAATCCACACCTTAATATTTTAAAAAAAAATCGAGAAATTTAAATATTTATTCATAAAATCTGGGGTCTCACAGCAGAAGTAACCAAACAGTTATATGATAGTAACAATAACAAAATTTAAATTAACACACAAAAAAATAAAGGACTTTTAGACTATGCAAACCAGTTGCACCCCCCAAAAGCCTGAAGGAGATCAATATTCATTAACCAATTTACGCCACCAATTAGTTAATTAGTCTAACAACTATGATGATGAAGATGAAGAAAAAGAAGGAATACCAGTACAAAAAGAAGAAGAAATATCAGTAGATGAAGAAATATTAGATGAAGAAATATCAGTAGATGAAGAAATACCAGTAGATGAAGATGAAGAAGAGGACGACGACGAGTTGAGAGATTATGGTGTTGCGGCTGCGGCGGAAGAGGACGACGACGAGTGGCTTTGAGATGAGAAAGAGAAGTAGTAAGGGAGAAGAGAGAGAAATAGTAATGGCGGATAGAGAGAAACCGAAGGAAGATAAAAACTAATTTGATATGTCAGCCCATTAATATTAATCCCTTAATTTAAGAAATTTTAATTGTATTAGGATTGAAAATAAAAATAACGAAATGTAGTATTTTTGTAATTATTTTATGAATGTATGATTTTTGTAATTATTTTTAAAAATGTACTAATATATGTAATTGTTCCTATATTTAATAATCTAAATCAACCGAGTCAAGTATTAAGTTGATCAAATATTAAGAATAAATAAGGTTTGATTGAGACTCGTTTAGCTACTAAGTCGATCACGATCTCAAATCGAATCTGAGCGGTTTGAATTTTTCGAACGAATATGATCCGAGTATCAATAGAAAATTAAAATTTTAAGAGGTTCGAGTAATTTATTGAACTTCAAATTTTACTCATATAAATTATTTATATTTCGAGTCGAGTTTAAATCAAACGAATATGAATCAAATCCGAACTATTTACACATTTTACAACTTTAGTTGTGTTATAAGGCTACAAGATGGAGTGTACTCCTAAATCTTAACCGAGTAATGGTGCACCTTTTCGGTGTTGATGCTCATTTTGCATCACTTAAGGACTAGTATTATGTTTGGAATTTAAAATTTTGAAGAAAATGAAACATAACGGTATAAAAAAAATAACATATACAAAATTATTTAAATTTTATTAATCATCTGTTACACTATTTAATATTATTCTTGATATCTTATTTTCCATAAATATAAATATTTTGACCTATATCTAATTATCTATTAAGACAATTCTTTCTTTCATACATTTAACTTTTTGTTATATATTCCACATCAATCAAGTACCAAACAAAGTCTTTTAGTTTGACTTAAAAACCTTACCTGACAAAATCCAATATTTAGATTATGAAACCAATAACAGTTTCACTATAACTAACTTATTCTTTCAAGTATACAAAACAACCATCCAACTTGTCCTCCTAGTGATTCAAACTTCAAAGTCTAAACCAGTCCCATGACTCATGACTTCTCTAAAACAGGTCTACCCCCCCCGACCCCGACCCCGACCCCGACCCCGACCCCGACCCATGTCATTTACTCCCCAATATTCTTTTTCTTTTAAAATAAGTTTCTCTTTTAATCTAATAAACAACTTTCCTACATCAGAAATAAAGATTATATGTCATTTCTGCCTCTTTCAAACTCGCCAATCTAGCATTCTCCCGGTCCCTCTTGAAGAACCGGTACAAAGGAGTGTAACACAAACCGAATGGAACTGCCATCATTGAAAAAAGACCTTTTGACAACGCGATGGCCTCTGGTATAGACCCTCTTTTTGGATCAACAGATTTCGGGTTGTAGCCGTATATCTTCTCTGCAAGAATTCCGACAATAGGAGCAGCAAATGCAGAGAAGGATCCCTCGAAAGCTCGATCAAATGCATAAATCATAGTTCGGTGCTTGGCAGGAACCACCTCAGCAAACATGGGGCCATTTGCAGCAGTGGCGTTCCAGCTGATGGTAAGGCCCATGAGTAAAAGTGTCGCAGCAAATGTATAGTAGCTGTTCACTGACTGTGGGATTACTCTAAGAAGGAACCATGTGAATGGGATTCCCATGAAAGCGCTAAACTGCGCACACAAGATTCGTCCTGAATTAGGGTAGATACGTGATATTCTATCTGCTATTACTCCACCCATAAAGGTTCCACTGGCACATCCACCGGCAAAAAGACTGAGGAGGGCTGCTGCACTGTTGTGATCAAAACCTATAAATTGAAACAAAGTACATTAAGCATCATCTGAGCTAGGTGAAAAGGATATATGGAATCTTGGATTATATGTTTTGACAAGTAAATTAAACTTTCCCATCGCACACATGGAGTTAAAATGAAATATATAAAGTAATATAGTTATGTACAAGCTATGGATGTTATAGAAGGAATTCTTGTCGGATTGAATGCATTGTTCATCGACTCAGCAAAGTTTAAATTGGAATTTCCACACATGCTTACCAATTAGTTGAAACCACAAAGTGAAAAACACCATGGATGTCCAAGGTAGTGAACCAACTAGACCCTGCAAGACAATGATCTGAAATGTTGGCACTTTTATGACAGCTTTCATCGCAGTCCATGACTCCAGCCAAACTGATGCTGAACTGGTGATGCCCTTATCTACTAAAGCTTCCCTAAGAAAAGGAAGCAGTGCCGTTTAGGATCATGCTTTTGAGCATTCAGCAACAACAAAGTGATGGAGTTAAAATAAGTACATACATCAATTGATGTAGTTAAAAGCAATGCAAGACATAAAAAAATGGACAATCTTTTTATAAAAAGTAATAGATGGAGTAATTATCACCTATCAGAACTCGTGCCAGATGCATGGTCACTGGTTATTGTTTTTCTTGGGTCAACAACAAACAAAAATACAAGATACCCAATCACGGCGCTCAAAGTATACATCATAATGAAGGCACAACGCCATCCAGCTACGCCCCAAAATTCATGGCCAGCCATTATAGTGGCAAGAACTCCACCTCCTATGCCACCTATGTGGCCAATAAGCTGTAGAAACCCAAATCCAGCCCCTCTCACACCATCCTTGTAGATATCAGCTATAAAATATTGGAGTGATGGTATCACGATTGCTAGTCCAAAACCATTTACTGCTCTCCAGAAAGCAACTTGCCCAAAATAATGGCTTGCACCCACTGCAGCTGTTGCCAGTGCCCAGCAAAGCGTCCCAGCTGCAAGAACTTTGGGACGGTCATAGTTTATTACTAATATACCTGCCATTGGTGAAGAAAGTCCCCGCACAAAGTTTCGTATGAATGTGAGATACCCAAGATCAGATGGACCAGCACTAAAGGCTTCACTGACTTCTTTGTAAACAGATGGAAGGAGATTCTCATCGGCACACTCCATTATAGCCACAAGATTGATGATAATTAGAGAGAAAGAAATCCCAAAAAGCTTTCTTGTTCTATAATTGAAGAACATATCATCATATTTAGAATATCAAAGTACAATTGTGGTTTAATTCTATCTTTGTACGTAAGAAACATTTAACAATCTATATTTATCAAGAAAAAGGAAAAACAAAAGTTACCTTTTTAACTATATGTACATATAACACACCTACTAAATGACAGTAAAAGAATTACTGTAATAAGCATTTAGCATCTTAAGCTTCCAGGCAAGAAGTTCAGTTATCAACACTGACACTAAAGAATTTGTAACCTCAGCTAATTTTGTACACAACTCCCAGTTGATGGTATAAGAAGATACATAAAAGCAATCCTTCTAATAATATTTCAGTGCAAGTTACTCCATTTTCAAGTCCGATACTAGTTTTAGTAAATGACGTTCTACATCTGGGTTGCCCTATTATTTGTAGGATAAGGTCATGGATAGTTTAACATAGACGAAAATATAGCGCAGTCCTTTATCCCAAAGCAGTAATACAAGCCATAAATTTATAAAATAGCAATGAGAAACTAAAATACGGGGGAGAGAAAAACTAATGCTATATTTGGCTTAGAATGGAGGAAGAAATGAAATGATTTTTTAGCATTTCAAGTATATGTTTGGTTGGTGGTGGTGGGGGTGGAGTGCTAGGATGTCATAACTGTCATATACATCAATTTCATTGGAATTGATTTCATTCCACAACCTCCCACATGAAATGAAAATCAAAGGGATAGAATTAATTTTCATTCCATAGGAATAGTTTATCCACAAAAATATCATCAAATACACCTTTTTTCATTTCATTCCTTCAATCCAAACTTAGCATTACTGTTATGATTGGCATAATCCCACGTTACCCTTACAATATACTAGCGATAATACTAGTGACTACCTCAATAGTATATTGACTAACAGTTATGTAGAATTCCTTCATAATCACAAATCAAAAAAACTGGGTAAAAGTTGTAACTTTTCAATTCCTTAGATGCATTTTATCAGCAACCAAATAGAGGCTAGAGCAAACTATACTAGAAGTCTAATCAATCATCTACATAGATGTAATCCAAGAAAGAAATCTAAAGAGGCCACTAAATGAAATTGTCTAAAAATAGCAATCAAACAGAACTTGAAGGTTTAAAATGAAGAAATGGAGTACTAGTAACCCAAAGCCAAATTAAGAAGCCATTATTAGAGCGAAGGAAAGACTATAGACAAATTATCCAGGAAATGAAGACTTCAATTTACCAAACAAGAAAAAACAAAATTAAGAAAAAAATAGTTAGTAAATGGTGTACTTACTTCATGATACCCAGATGACTCTGAAAGGAGCTCGAGTAAAAAGAATGAAATGGGTATGTAGGACAGTGTGAGTATATGAATGTGTATGTATGTATGTATCGTCTTCTCCAATCTGCTGGTGTTGACTTTTACTTGGGAAGAGTAAAAACTCCATCTGTGTTTTCTTTTTTAACTTCTTGGTCTTTCCTTAGTGAAGACTCCACCATTTAGGAAGCATACATATCGGATCTGTATTATCCTGCTAGTCCGGCTTCTGTGCAAGTGGGCACGTATGGGCTTTAAATACTACCTCACTATGGGCTTTGATCTGTTTGGTCTATTTTTTTTTGGATCAATTACATATTCTATTATATTTTTTAAAATAATTACAGCAATAGATCACTCATAAAATATTTAAACAATTAATATATTTTTCATATTTATTTACAATATTAGTGCAATTAAGATTTCTTATTTTAGGAAATTAGTATGCAATTAGGATTCTTTAATTTATGGGATTAGTATGCAATTAGGGAACTCGTTCTTCCCGTTATTATTCGTTTTTATCCTTATTAGAAAATTTCTAAGTGGTATTTTCTTTCCCCTCTGTCTCTGTGAGGATGACGCGTTCCCATGGCGGTGACCAATTCTGATTCAGAGAGTTTGTTGAGGGCTGAAACAACGGTGAATTTATAGGAAGGTTTGGATATGATTTTGAGTCTGAGAGATGTAAAGGGGAAGGTAAAGGAGGGTTTAGTGTGTGAATAAAATGAGAGAGTGGGGGTATTTTGGGAAGAGAAAGAAGAGAGTAATCGAAGAGAATAGGGGGTGTGAATTGGTGATGACAGAGTGAATGTTGCCATTGAAGCGTCTGCAGAGCTGAGAATTTACAAAGCGGAGATATGAGAGAAAGTTCAATTGCTTTTGCAATAAGCAAATACTTAACCCAACTACCTGTTCTACGAATGGGCTATTGCACATTGGGCCAAACTTGAGACCAGGAAAGAGGATGATTAAGTGTGTTAGCTCTTTAAACTTTGACACACTTGCTCTGTTTCTGAAAGTGGCATTACTTGTTAAAAGATTGTGCAAACATTCATACTAAGGTAACCAAACCTTCATACCAAGGTAACAAAACCTTCATATTAAGATAACCAATCCACATCTACACCTGCAGTTTTTTTATAGTGCAGTTGCTAGCCAACCCTTCATATAAAGGTAACCAATTCTGTTTTATTAAGTTACCAATTTATTTTGAATGTAATGCAGTTGGTAGCCAAACCTTCATGCAGTTGGTTGCTAAACTTTCAGACCAAGGTAACTAATTCATACTGCAGGCGTGTAGGTAGATTGGTTACCTTGGTATAAATTAAGGTTTGGTTATCTTGGTATGAAGGTTTGGTTATCAACATTACATTCACTCTCTTATCTCTCTCTTTCCTATGCATTGTTCTTATTTTTCTTTGGATATGAAATTGGAATTAAAATTTCTGGACATGAAAAAATTGTAAAAAATCAAATATCCACAATTAAGGTTTTAATTTCCAATCCGGTTGTTGTGCGAAAGAAAGGGAAAAGGGCAGTGAAAGAGATGGAAAAGAATGATAAAGGAGTTACGACTTGTTGCAAATTTAAATGATAATGCTGTTGATGTAAGAACTGAAGTGATTGCAGGGAAATTATTGAGGAACAAAAAGGTTGACAATGTTGTGGTTTCAAAGAAGGATGTGAGGAAGAAGATTACGCAGAAGAGAAGCGAATTTGAATATTTGAATTTGAATTATTTATTTTTAATTTGAATTTATTTTTGTTGTTAGATCCAATATATTTGATTTTGAATTATTAATTATGGCAGTTATTTCTCCTTAATTTTAGGTTTTTTTATTATTGTGAATTGAATCTTATACTAATTCCCTAAATTAAGGAATCCTAATTGCACTAATATTGTAAATAAATATGAGAAAGTGTATTATTTTATAATTATTTTGTTGATACACTAATAGTATAATTACTTACTAAATATTGTATATTTTTGTTATATACTATACAATTATAATAATTGTATCAACTAAAATTAAATATATTCACGTTAACTTAAAGTTTAATATATCGTCGTTTGATCTCAAAAATTAAATTATATCTCAAAATTTAAAATCGAGAAAGTATTATTATATTTGTCGCATAAAAAAATTTCCATTCAAATTATGATGTGAATCTATTTAAATTTTTGAGATGACCTTTTATACTTACTAATACTTCTCAAGTTGTTTTCTAATAATTACTACTATGAAATATAAAACAAACAATTCAATACCACTTTTTGTTACTCACTTCGTCTCACAATACGAGTCTCTTGTACCAATTTTATTAATTTTGGGGAAAAAATACAATTTTAGTGATGATAATATAAAATAACACAATGCTATCAAATTTATCATCACAATTTTAATATCATATTATCACTACTAAAATAAAGATTTCATAAATTTAGAAATAAATACGAAATAAAACTACATCTTTAAATGTTACAAATAAAACCCAATTTAGTAAATAAAAACACGAAGCCCAAAAAAAGGACAGAAATATATATTCCTAATACTATGAACTTGGAGATTTGGAATGCGTCCGCCCATTAGTAATTAAATATAATCCCCCTTTTAAGTTACAAAGCGAATCCATTGTTCAGTCACATGCCTTATTTTGATTTTGGTATTTAATATTGAAATCAAAAACCCAACTTAAACTTAAAGGATAACATAATGATTTAAAAACCTTGGTTGGATGCATGTGTTTAGTTTATATTTAGACTGTATCCGGAACACCCTCACTGTTTTTTTCCTCTTAACTTTATTTTCTTCTCTTTAAAAAAACTTCATATATATGTAATGTAATAACATTACAAACTCGCACCATGAAAGAGATTAATTCCCTGTCTTTTCCCATTAATATTTGACAATTATATATACATGTACATCGATTTCTTCGGCCTACAATTCGGCAACTATGAGATATTCTAGCCGGTACATTTGCTAAACTAGCCGGTACATTTGCTAAATATTTGCTAACAATATTTGACTAATATCTAAACTTAGCATAATTAAAGGATTACAATATACCGAATATATTTTCATATATTCTAACACGCCTCATGATCATATCGGGAGGTTCACGAACGCTAAGACCGGATCTCGAAATCATCAAATAATATGCGTGGTAGCCCTTTAGTAAAGATATCCGCTATTTGATAGCGGGAAGGTACATGTAAAACACTTGACTTCGCCTTTAGCAACTTTTTCTCGGACAAAATGAATATCCATTTCAATGTGTTTGGTCCGTTGATGTTGAATCGGATTTCTTGGGATAAGTAGATGGCACCGACATTGTCACAATATACCAAAGTAGCATGAGAAATGGGACAATGTAATTCAACAAGGAGATTATGAAGCCGTGAGTGTCGAAACCACATTGGCAACGCCCAGTATTCGGCCGCACTTGATCGAGACAAAGTAGGTTGTCGTTTGACGACCAAGAGATGAGATTGTCACCTAAGAACACACAATGGCTTCAAGTAGAAATGTCCTAGTATCTGGGCAACCACCCCACCGCATCGATTATCGAGAGAAGAGTGTGTAGGAGACCGATATAAATGAAGGTCGTGGATAACGTGTTCCCTTCACATAACGCATAATACGCCTGTATGCGTTCATGTGCTCATGTTTAGATCATACGTATATGTAAACATACATCTTTGGGACAATAGACAGAAATATCCGGTCCAGTAAAGGTGAGATATTGTAATGCACTAGCAAGACTACGATACCGAGTCGGATCATCGTAAGGAGAATCAGAAGCGCCACTCAATTTTGACTTAGTGTCGACAGGAGTGTGGCTTGGACTACAGTTGGTCATTCCAAATTTCTTTCAACTATATCAATGACATATTGTTTTTTGCGATAAAAATAGACCATTAGCGTGTCTAGTCACAGCAATACCCAAGAAAAAACTTAGTGGACCGAGATCCTTCATAGCAAATTCATCACTTAGCTTAGTCATAAAACACTTACGAAGTTGGTCAGAAGATGTGGTCAAAATAATATCATCAACGTATAATAATATGTATGCCGTGTGACAGCTATTGTTGTATATGAAAAGAGAATGGTCACACTTACTGTGAGAGAATCCTAACGTCGCCACAAAATCAGCGAATCGCTGATACCAAGCTCGAGGGGCTTGTTTTAGGCCGTAAAGAGATTTTTTAAGCAAACATACATGATGTGGATGAACTTTGTCGCGGAAACCCATCGGTTGATGCATATAGACTGTCTCATGTAGATGACCATGTAAGAATGCATTTTTGACATCTAATTGATGAATTGACCAAGACTTCGAAATTGCGAGATCGAAAGACACAGCGAATAAGAGCCGGTTTGACAACGGGACTAAACGTTTCATCACAATCAATGCCCTGCTGCTGCGTTTTTCCATCACCTACAAGGCGGGCTTTATGCCTCTCAAATGAACCATCATGTGACGCCCCCAAAATTAGGTATACGTCACCCATCTTGGGTCGCCACTTACATGGTACATAAATTCAAATACAACTTACTAACATAAGCGTAGGTATGCAATCGACATAAACCGTGAGTTTGAATACAAATATTGTCTACTAGATATTATACAAACTCAAAAGGAGTCCTCATTACAACTATTATCACACTATTTCACGAATAGTGAGGACTACTAATGCTATCTTCGGACCATCACTCGCTTCCCGACTCGTCCCCAATTTATGTTCTCATTTCCAAGAGAACGGTGAAAAGAAAGGGTGAGCTCAACTAGCCCAAGAAGAAATATTATGACTAAGATAATGCGAATAAATTATCATTAGCCTTCAACAAAGTTGTTAAACCGATAAAATACAATAGACAACCAGGTTTAATCTGCAATGAATATGCAATCCATTAAAAGAGTCAAGTAGAAAATAAAGTCTACTATCTTTTAGGTTTTAAAAGGTTTTCATCGATTTTTATCACTAAGACTCGGTTTAATGAATAAACCACAATATCTAATCATCCTCGTACCACTTGTCCAAGGATTTTCATCAAATTATCAATGGTCATGACTATACCGAATCACCCCCGGTCATAATCATACCAAAAACTATCCATCATCGCATTACAGCCACCGAGGACTTTTATCACATCATTTATAACAAGCCATGATTATACTTTAATGATCCTCGTCATAATCATACTAAGTTCATCTATGCACGTAAGCCAAAGATAACATAATATAACATGAGGATGATGACAATGACATAATAATTTAATAAAACAAGTTCAAGAATTATTTTATCCGTGAATTATTAACGTCCCAATTGTCAACAAGATATCTTTGCTTTTGTAGAGTAAAATTCAAGAATGATCGGAAGAATATTTCCATGAAAAGATCTTTGGATGAAACGCAAATATCAAGAATATTACTAATTTCATGGAGTATAGAAGTCAAAGTTTTAACCAACCGGGTATAATAAAGAATGGAATAACAAAGAAATCACCATGCATGCGGTATTGCAGATGACGTGTTATTCAATGTAATAATAATAACGGAACCAAAGTCGGTGAAATTCACAAGCGGGATGTTCCAACGAATAATAAAGATGGAACTGGATCCGGTGTAAAACACACGAGATAGGATATTCCAACAGAATGATAAAGACGGAACCAGTCCGGTGTAAAACACACACAGATGTTCCAAATGCAATAATAATAAAGATTTTAAACAGTGTCCTGTAAAACACATGCAGGATGTTCCAACAAAATAATAGAAGAATGTCACCAAGTATAGGGTAAACCACAGATACTGATTATGTATAGGGTATCACAGCATATATCAAAGTTATTCCAATGAAATAATAAAGAATGGAAAAATGTAAGGATTTCACCAAGTATAGGGTATGCCACAGATACAAAGTTATTCCAATGAATAATAAAGAATGGAATAATGTAAGTTCTCTTCATGAATAAGAAAGAATAACACCCTTTACGGTACAACAAATAATATCCCTTCGTAGTAAAAGACACCGGATATCAAAGTAGTGAAGTACCGTAATACTTTCTTCTTCTCTCTCTATAGATTTTCTCTCTATAGCTTCTCTCTATAATTTCTCTCTCTAGAGTTTCAATTGAATTAAGTAAGAAAATAAAGAAGG
Organism: Panax quinquefolius; assembly: GCA_020205615.1. Taxonomy (NCBI): domain Eukaryota; kingdom Viridiplantae; phylum Streptophyta; class Magnoliopsida; order Apiales; family Araliaceae; genus Panax; species Panax quinquefolius. The sequence continues at coordinate 164,476,204 of CM035153.1, read as the reverse complement.
AATGAGCTTATTTATAGGAAAATAGAATGCATAGTAATTAATCCATGAACGGTCCAGATTGATTTACTTTAATCGGCGGTCCATATTTAAAGCAAAATCTTTTAAATAAAATATAATATATTCTATTTATATAAAAACATTTTACTATGCAAACACTATATCAAAACAAAATACTATGCAACACTATGCATAATAAAATATAATATATTTTATTTATAGAATAACTTTAATAAAGTATTACATTTTATATAAAAGATGTTTCGCTTTTATTACGTTAATAATACGAATAAAACAAAACGTCATTATCGCTTATAATAATTCATATTATTAATCGACAATAATGGAATCAAACCGAGTGACTTCTCACATAAGCATCAATAATCAATACTGTAATACTACTATGCAACCACACGTATTATTGTACTTTTACTAATGAAAGTAGTTCAACAATGATCAACGGTAAAACTTCCGCCGTTATTTCAATAAAATATTTTTGTCGTTTTCTCAATCCGACAATAATTACGCTAGGGGTCCACCAATGATTGAGTAGTTGTATGAATATTCCTCGCTAAACCGAATATTCCCCACCAATCGAATATAATATAACCACTTGCATACTTTGCAAAATTTATAAATACTACCCACAACTATAATATTATCTCAAATTCACACCATAATATTAAAAATTATTTCGACAAAATTTAAATCTTTATTGATAAAATCTGGGGTCTCACAATTTCCCCTCCTTATGGAATTTCGCCCTCGAAATTAGGGTACGTACCTGGTATGATAAAGAGGTGAGGATACCTTGAATACCTTTATCGTTGAAAACATTAAGTTCATCTTCGCAATCCGGCCAAAGATATTCATTAACAATTCATCTTTGCACTACAAAAGCCAAAGATATACAAATCAGTAAAACCAATAATCTTTGAGACGCGACAATATTATCACGACCACGAATTATCTATGCACTAATTTGGCGAGGATATTCGTGTTTTCAATTCTGATCATGATTATACCAATAATCCTTGGTCATAATCATACCAATTCTATCAATGCACTACTACCAAAGATGACTTTTACCACATCCATGAATTAATATTTCATTCTTTGAGACTCAAATTTCAATAATTAATCCATATCATCGAATCATCCCCGCACTACGTGCCAAGGATATTCATTAGTATCACGACCACGAATTATCCATGCACTATGGCCAAAGATAATCGTGTATTCATTAAGATATCGCGACCACAAATTATCCATGCACTACGGCCAAAGATAATCGTGTATTCATTAGTATCACGACCACAAATTATCCATGCACTACGGCCAAAGATAATCGTGTATTCATTAGTATCACGACCATAAATTATCCATGCACTACGGCTAAAGATAATCGTGTATTCATTAGTATCACGACCACAAATTATCCATGCACTACTGCCAAAGATAATCGTGTATTCATTAGTATCACGACCACAAATTATCCATGCACTACGGGCAAAGATAATCGTGTTTTCAATTACGGTTATGATTATACCGAACAATCCCTGGTCATAATCATACCAAGTCCATCTATGCACTACAGGCCATAGATGACTTTCAACATAATATAAACATGAGGATAATGATATAAAGAATCAATCAAATGAGATAAAGGATAAATATTAAACATTTAATATATAATTTATCCAGGATTCAAGAATATCTCCATGTTATCAATCACTTAATAATCTCATAATCTAATATCATTAATATTATAACAATATTTTAATCACTTCTTAAATTTATAAACAATTTATCTCAATTGTTTACGCTTTACCATATAATGCATTTAATCATTCAAAAATGCCATACTCATAAGATATCATCACCAATTATCAAATCCTCAAAAAAAATATGCATATACTCTATATAGGATTCTCTAGCCATAAAATCCCATTTTCAACTTTGTTACTTCACATAACATATTTAACTCATATGTTCGTAACTAAACTATTTTCATGAAAAATACCAAATCAGTCCCAAAAATATTTCTTTTCTGGAATTTAGCATAATATAGTCCCATAATGAAAATATATTTTTCTCGGAATTTTTAAAATTCATTTACTATTTTTCAAAAATTAATTTCTAATTAATTCCTTAAGAAATTAGCTACCTCAAGTTTAACTCCAAAAATTCCCAAATCTTGGCAGGACCTTACACATGTTAATGTGAGCCTCCAGTTTAAATTTCATGGTCATCGGAGTTATAGAACTCCGGTTATAGCGTTTTTCGTCGGAAAAACCTAAATATTGAAATAGTCATATCTTGCTCATTTTAAGTCAGAATGAGTTCATTTTTGGACAGCAAGTACTTTATACCATATACTTTCATGTCCCAAAAGGCCAGAATTTTTCTCATAATTTAAGTGGCCTAAACAGCCCCTCTAAAATCATGGCAGCAGCTTTTTCGGTTTTTGCAGCTTTGCACTGCTTTGCTAAAATCAGTCCACACAAAAATCTACAACACCTTTTTCATTGATTCCACTTGGATTAGTTAGGTAACTCATAGATCTAACTCTAGGACTTAACCACACTCAAAAATTCAAAATATAATAAGAGATTTGGTCAATTGAATTTCATGTTACGTTTTTCACCAAAATCTGGTTTTTAACTCCTTGTGATTTTTAAGAAACTTTCATGTTTTCACATACTAACCAACATAACTCATCATAACACTTACTAATACCACGTATACCCATGATTTTCATTAGTCCAATGCTTTTATTATGACTTTCATCATAAACCACGTAAACTGTTCATTTTAGTTGAAGAAATATTTGAGGGTTTAAGAAATGGGTTTTATACTGGGGTCAATACAAAATTCGATTTCACGCTCTAAGTAGGCTAAGAAGTCTTCAAGAATACGCCAGGAAATTTATTAATAATAGAAATATCATTCAAAACTGTGACTCTCATCCAAGACTTGGATAGTACGTCACATTGATACCAACTGTGACTTCTATCCCTTAACCTAGATAGCACCTCACAATGATACCTATAAACTTGTCATCTTCATTCACGATGTACCTTATAAAAAGTCTCATCTTCTAATGCATTCCACACAAGGAAGTCAACAACGAAAGGTTCGGGGCTCTTTACTTATGGCTTGATATGACAATAATTGACTTTAGTAGTTTGGTTACTTGAATTCGCACAACAGGTTGGTTATGAATATAAAAGCTAACAACCTTACGAAAAGCATAATGAGTAGTTAACCAATTGATTCCTAAAATCACATCAAAGGCAAGTATTTTCAAAAAGATAAGATCGACAGGTAACGTGAAAGTGTTTATTTGAATCAAACAATATTTAAAAATAGTAGCGGTAACGAAGGCTCCTACTAACGAAGTTTCAACCAATAAGTCAAAGTCTAACTTCTCCGGAGTCAAATTTAAACGTTGAACGCAAGCAAGAGAGATAAAATAATGGGTAGAACCGGTATCTTATAAGGTATAGACTTCGCAATTTATAATTAACTAACCCGTGCTAACTTCGTCCGGTTTACTCGCTTTTTGAGAAGTCATGAAAAATGCACTTCCTAAAACCAACGACTTTGTTTTGTCCATATCAACCTTTGGTGCCACCGTCCCAGCTAGACTTGACTTTGATGCACAACAAAATTGGGCTAAATGACATTCTCTTCTTGTAATTTCCACTTCTATTATCTTTGCCATGATTACCAATCAAGTGGTTACCATTCTTAGCATGATAATTTCCCCACGATGGTTATCATTGTTCGATAAATGTTGCCACCAATAAAGATTATTATCGTGTTGTTGGTCGTTACCTTTTGTTTGAGTCAATCAACACTCTCATGTGCTTCATTGCTTATCTCAAAGATTTTCGGATGCCATTCTCAAACACCGTCACAAAACAAGGGTTAATTAACATATCACATATTATCCCTATACTCGACCAACCAATTAAATACCAAATAAATTTAGGTAGGTCATACTAGCGAAGGAATTCCCCGCTCTCCCTCCTAGTTCTTATCTCACATCTCGGCCGGGATCATATCCCTAAGCTCGATACCAACCGTGACGCCCCAAAATTAGGTATACGTCACCCATCTTGGGTCGCCACTTACATGGTACATAAATTCAAATACAACTTACTAACATAAGCGTGCAGTGTACAATACGACATAAACCGTGAGTTTGAATACAAATATTGTCTACTAGATATTATACAAACTCAAAAGGAGTCCTCATTACAACTATTATCACACTATTTCACGAATAGTGAGGACTACTAATGCTATCTTCGGGACCATCACTCGCTTCCCCAGACTTCGTCCGGTTATGTTCTCATTTCACAAGAGAACGGTGTGAAAGAAAGGGTGAGCTCAACTAGCTTTCAAGAAGAAATATTATGACTAAGATAATGCGTAATAAATTATCATTAGCCTTCAACAGATGTTAAACCGATAAAATACAATAGACAACCAGTTTAATCATGCGCTGAATATGCAATCCATTAAAAGAGTCAAGTAGAAAATAAAGTCTACTATCTTTTAGGTTTTAAAAGGTTTTCATCGCTTTTATCACTAAGACTCGCTTTAATGAATAAACCACAATATCTAATCATCCATGTACTTTTACGGTCAAGGATTTTCATCAAATTATCAATGGTCATGACTATACCGAATCACCCCAGTCATAATCATACCAAAAACTATCCATCAACGCATTACAGGCCCACCGAGGACTTTTATCACATCATTTATAACAAGCCATTATTATACCGAATGATCCTCGGTCATAATCATACTAAGTTCATCTATGCACGTAAGCCAAAAGATAACATAATATAACATGAGGATGATGACAATGACATAATAATTTAATAAAACAAGTTCAAGAATTATTTTATCCGGGAATTATTAACGTCCCAAATTGTCAACAAGATCTTTGTTTTGTAGAGTAGTAAAATTCAAGAATGATCGGAAGAATATTTCCATGAAAAGATCTTTGGATGAAACGCAAATATCAAGAATATTACTAATTTCATGGAGTATAGAAGTCAAAGTTTTAACCAACTGGGTATAATAAAGAATGGAATAACAAAGAAATCACCATGCATGCGGTGCTTGCATGAGCGAGTTATTCCAATGTAATAATAATAACGGAACCAGTCGGTGAAATTCACACCGCACGGGATGTTCCAACGAAATAATAAAGATGGAACCGGATCCGGTGTAAAACACACGATAGGATATTCCAATGTAATGATAAAGACGGAACCGGTCCGTATGTAAAAAACACAATAGAGGATGTTCCAAATGAATAATAATAAAGATGGAACCGAGTCCTGTAAAACACATGCATGTGATGTTCCAACAAAATAATAAAGAATGTCACCAAGTATAGGGTAAAACATGATCACATTATGTATAGGGTATCTCACAGATATCTGAGTTATTCCAATGAATAATAAATAAAGAATGGAAAAAGCGTAAGGATTTCACCAAGTATAGGGTATGCCACTTTTATACAAAGTTATTCAAATGAATAATAAAGAATGGAATAACGTAAGTTCTCTTCATGAAATAAGAAAGAATAACACCCTTACGAGTACAACAAATAATATCCCTACTAGTAAAAGACACTTGGATATCAAAGTAGTGAAGTACCGAATAATACTTCTTCTTTCTCTCTCTAGATTTTCTCTCTATAAACTTCTCTATATAATTTCTCTCTCTAGAGTTTCAAAGTGAATTAAAAAAAAAATAAAAGAAGGAATGAGCTTCTATTTATAGGAAAATAGAATGCATAGTAATTAATCCATGAACGGTCCAGATTGATTTACTTTAATCGACGGTCCATATTTAAAGCAAAATCTTTTAAATAAAATATAATATATTCTATTTATATAAAAACATTTTACTATATGCAAACACTATGCAAAATACTACTATGAATACTATGCATAATAAAATATAATATATTTTATTTATAGAATAACTTTAATAAAGTATTCATTTTTTATATAAAGATGTTTCGCTTTTTATTACGTTAATAATACTGAATAAAACAAAACGTCATTATCGCTATAATAATTCATATTATTAATCGACAATAATGGAATCAAACCGAGTGACTTCTCACATAAGCATCAATAATCAATACCGGTAATAGCTACTATGCGACAACCACACGTATTATTGTACTTTTACTACCGAGTAGTTCAACAATTATCAACGGTAAAACTTCCGCCGTTATTTCAATAAAATATTTTTGTCGTTTTCTCAATCCGAAATAATAATTACATTATGGGGTCCACCAATGATTGAGTTATGCGAATATTCCTCGCTAAACCAATATTCCCAGGCAATCGAATATAATATAACCACTTGCATACTTTGCAAAATTTATAAATACTACCCACAACTATAATATTATCTCAAATTCACACCATAATATTAAAAATTATTTAAACAAAATTTAAATCTTTATTGATAAAATCTGGGGTCTCACAATTTCCCTCCTTATGGAATTTACGCCCTCGAAATTAGAATGCGATACTGTATGATAAAGAGGTGAGGATACCTTGAATACCTTTATCGTTGAAAACATTAAGTTCATCTTCGCAATCCTACCAAAGATATTCATTAACAATTCATCTTTTGCACTACTGGCCAAAGATATACAATCTGGCTATAAAAACCAATAATCTTTGACGCAACTTAATATTATCACGACCACGAATTATCTATGCACCAATTGCCAAGGATATTCGTGTTTTCAATTACTGATCGTGATTATACCGAATAATCCTTGGTCATAATCATACCAATTCTATCAATGCACTACTGACGAAAGATGACTTTTACCACATCCATGAATTAATATTTCATTCTTTGAGACTCATTTCAATAATTAATCCATATCATCGAATCATCCCCGCACTACTGGGCCAAGGATATTCATTAGTATCACGACCACGAATTATCCATTAGCACTATGGCCAAAGATAATCGTGTATTCATTAGTATCACAAATTACCACAAATTATCCATGCACTACGGCCAAAGATAATCGTGTATTCATTAGTATCACGACCACAAATTATCCATGCACTACTACCAAAAGATAATCGTGTATTCATTAGTATCACGACCATAAATTATCCATGCACTACCACTACTACTAAAGATAATCGTGTATTCATTAGTATCACGACCACAAATTATCCATGCACTACTTGCCAAAGATAATCGTGTATTCATTAGTATCACGACCACAAATTATCCATGCACTACTGGCAAAGATAATCGTGTTTTCAATTACGGTTATGATTATACCTTAACAATCCCCTCAGTCATAATCATACCAAGTCCATCTATGCACTACAAACCCATGTAGATGACTTTCAACATAATATAAACATGAGGATAATGATATAAAGAATCAATCAAATGAGATAAAGGATAAATATTAAACATTTATATATATAATTTATCCGAGATTCAAGAATATCTCCATGTTATCAATCACTTAATAATCTCATAATCTAATATCATTAATATTATAACAATATTTTAATCACTTCTTAAATTTATAAACAATTTATCTCAATTGTTTACGCTTTACCATATAATGCATTTAATCATTCAAAATGCCATACTCATAAGATATCATCACCAATTATCAAATCCCTCAAAAAAAATATGCATATACTCTATATAGGATTCTCAGCCATAAAATCCCATTTTCAACTTTGTTACTTTCACATAACATATTTAACTCATATGTTCGTAACTAAACTATTTTCATGAAAAATACCAAATCAGTCCCAAAAATATTTCTTTTCTGGAATTTAGCATAATATAGTCCCATAATGAAAATATATTTTTCTCGAATTTTAAAATTCATTTACTATTTTTCAAAAATTAATTTCTAATTAATTCCTTAAGAAATTAGCTACCTCAAGTTTAACTCCAAAATTCCCAAATCTTGGCAGGACCTTACACATGTTAATGTGAGCCTCCAGTTTAAATTTCATGGTCATCCTGAGTTATAGAACTCCAGGTTATAGCGTTTTTCGCCTGAAAAAACCTAAATATTGAAATAGTCATATCTTGCTCATTTTAAGTCGAATGAGTTCATTTTGGACAGCAAGTACTTTATACCATATACTTTCATGTCCCAAAAGGCCAGAATTTTTCTCATAATTTAAGTGGCCTAAACAGCCCTCTAAAATCATGGCAGCAGCTTTTTCGGTTTTTTTGCAGCTTTGCACTCCTTTGCTAAAATCAGTCCACACAAAAATCTACAACACCTTTTCATTGATTCCACTTGGATTAGTTAGGTAACTCATAGATCTAACTCTAGGACTTAACCACACTCAAAATTCAAAATATAATAAGAGATTTGGTCAATTGAATTTCATATTACGTTTTTCACCAAAATCGGTTTTTAACTCTTTGTGATTTTAAAAAACTTTCATGTTTTCACATACTAACCAACATAACTCATCATAACACTTACTAATACCACGTATACCCATGATTTTCATTAGTCCAATGCTTTTATTATGACTTTCATCATAAACCACGTAAACTGTTCATTTTAGTTGAAGAAATATTTGAGGGTTTAAGAAATGGGTTTTATACTGGGGTCAATACAAAATTCGATTTCACGCTCTAAGTAGGCTAAGAAGTCTTCAAGAATACGCCAGGAAATTTATTAATAATAGAAATATCATTCAAAACTGTGACTCTCATCCAAGACTTGGATAGTACGTCACATTGATACCAACTGTGACTTCTATCCCTTAACCTAGATAGCACCTCACAATGATACCTATAAACTTGTCATCTTCATTCACGATGTCGCCTATAAAAAGTCTGTCTTCGGTGCATTCCACACAAGGAAGTCAACAACGAAAGGTTCGGGGCTCTTTACTTATGGCTTGATATGACAATAATTGACTTTAGTAGTTTGGTTACTTGAATTCGCACAACAGGTTGGTTATGAATATAAAAGCTAACAACCTTACGAAAAGCATAATGAGTAGTTAACCAATTGATTCCTAAAATCACATCAAAGGCAAGTATTTTCAAAAAGATAAGATCGACAGGTAACGTGAAAGTGTTTATTTGAATCAAACAATATTTAAAAATAGTAGCGGTAACGAAGGCTCCTACTAACGAAGTTTCAACCAATAAGTCAAAGTCTAACTTCTCCGAGTCAAATTTAAACGTTGAACGCAAAGCAAGAGAGATAAAATAATGGGTAGAACCGGTATCTTATAAGGTATAGACTTACATGATTTATAATTAACTAACCCGTGCTAACCCGTCCGGTTTACTACGCTTTTTCGCTGAGAAGTCATGAAAAATGCACTTCTAAAACCAACGACTTTGTTTTGTCCATATCAACCTTTGGTGCCACCGTCCCAGCTAGACTTGACTTTGATGCACAACAAAATTGGGCTAAATGACATTCTCTTCTTGTAATTTCCACTTCTATTATCTTTGCCATGATTACCACCGAAGTGGTTACCATTCTTAGCATGATAATTTCCCCCACGATGGTTATCATTGTTCTGATAGCCGTTGCCACCAGTATGATTATTATCGTGTTGTTGGTCGTTACCTTTTGTTTGAGCTGAATCAACACTCTCATGTGCTTCATTGCTTATCTCAACTTTTTCAGATGCCATTCTCAAACACTGTCACAAAACAAGGGTTAATTAACATATCACATATTATCCCTATACTCTGACCGACCAATTAAATACCAAATAAATTTAGGTAGGTCATACTAGCGAAGGAATTCCCCGTCTCTCCCCTCCTAGTTCTTATCTCACATCTCAGCCAGGGATCATATCCCTAAGCTCTGATACCAACTGTGACGCCCCCAAAATTAGGTATACGTCACCCATCTTGGGTCGCCACTTACATGGTACATAAATTCAAATACAACTTACTAACATAAGCGTAGGTATGTAATATCGACATAAACTGTGAGTTTGAATACAATATTGTCTACTAGATATTATACAAACTCAAAAGGAGTCCTCATTACAACTATTATCACACTTATTTCACGTAATAGTGAGGACTACTAATGCTATCTTCGGGACCATCACTCGTTTCCCAGACTCGTCCCAAATTTATGTTCTCATTTCACAAGAGAAACGGTGAAAGAAAGGTGAGCTCAACTAGCTCAAGAAGAAATATTATGACTAAGATAATGCGAGAATAAATTATCATTAGCCTTCAACGTTGTTAAACCGATAAAATACAATAGACAACCGGTTTAATCTGCAATGAATATCTGATCCATTAAAAGAGTCAAGTAGAAAATAAAGTCTACTATCTTTTAGGTTTTAAAAGGTTTTCATCAATTTTTATCACTAAGACTCGGTTTAATGAATAAACCACAATATCTAATCATCCATGTACTACGGTCAAGGATTTTCATCAAATTATCAATGGTCATGACTATACCGAATCACCCCCTCAGTCATAATCATACCAAAAACTATCCATCACTTGCATTACGAAATACTGAGGACTTTTATCACATCATTTATAACAAGCCATGATTATCTGAGAATGATCCTCGGTCATAATCATACTAAGTTCATCTATGCACGTAAGCCAAAGATAACATAATATAACATGAGGATGATGACAATGACATAATAATTTAATAAAACAAGTTCAAGAATTATTTTATCCAGGAATTATTAACGTCCAAATTGTCAACAAGATACTGTTTTGTAGAGTAAAATTCAAGAATGATCAGAAGAATATTTCCATGAAAAGATACTGGATGAAACGCAAATATCAAGAATATTACTAATTTCATGGAGTATAGAAGTCAAAGTTTTAACCAACTGGGTATAATAAAGAATGGAATAACAAAGGAAATCACCATGCATGCGGTACTTGCGATGTAGACGAGTTATTCCAATGAATAATAATAACGGAACCAGTCAATTGAAATTCACACACGCAGATGTTCCAACAATAATAATAAAGATGGAACCGGATCCGGTGTAAAACACACGATAGGATATTCCAATGAGAATGATAAAGACGGAACCAATGTCCTGTAAAAAACACACGAGCGAGGATGTTCCAATGAGAATAATAATAAAGGAATAACCAGGTCCGGTGTAAAACACATGTATGGGATGTTCCAACAAAATAATAGAAGAATGTCACCAAGTATAGGTAAATAAGAATCTGATTATGTATAGGGTATCTGCGTATCTGAGTTATTCAACAAGTAATAATAAAGAATGGAAAAATGAAGGATTTCACCAAGTATAGGGTATCCACTTATACGAGTTATTCCAATGAATAATAAAGAATGGAATAACGAAGTTCTCTTCATGAATAAGAAAGAATAACACCCTTTACGAATACAACAAATAATATCCCTTACCGTAAAAAGAACATTTGGATATCAAAGTAGTGAAGTTCCGAATACTCTTCTTCTTTCTCTCTATAGATTTTCTCTCTATAGCTTCTCTCTATAATTTCTCTCTAGAGTTTCAATGAATTAAGTAAAGAAAATAAAGAAGGAATGAGCTTATTTTATAGGAAAATAGAATGCATAGTAATTAATCCATGAACGGTCCAGTTGATTTACTTTAATCGACGGTCCATATTTAAAGCAAAATCTTTTAAATAAAATATAATATATTCTATTTATATAAAAACATTTTACATTTTAAACTATGCAAACACTATGCAAAATACTATACAACACTATGCATAATAAAATATAATATATTTTATTTATAGAATAACTTTAATAAAGTATTCTGTTTTATATAAAAAGATGTTTCAGTTTTATTACGTTAATAATACGAATAAAACAAAACGTCATTATCGCTATAATAATTCATATTATTAATCGATGATAATGGAATCAAACCGAGTGACTTCTCACATAAGCATCAATAATCAATCTGGTGTAACTTCTATGCAACCACACGTATTACTGTACTTTTACTACCGAGTAGTTCAACAGTATCAACGGTAAAACTTCCGCCGTTATTTCAATAAAATATTTTTGTCGTTTTCTCAATCCGACAATAATTACATTATGGGTCCACCAATGATTGAGTAGTTATCTAATATTCCTCGCTAAACCGAATATTCCCAGACCAATCGAATATAATATAACCACTTGCATACTTTGCAAAATTTATAAATACTACCCACAACTATAATATTATCTCAAATTCACACCATAATATTAAAATTATTTCACAAAAAATTTAAATCTTTATTGATAAAATCTGGGGTCTCACAATTTCCCTCCTTATGGAATTTCACTCGAAATTAGGGTACGACTGGTATGATAAAGAGGTGAGGATACCTTGAATACCTTTATCGTTGAAAACATTAAGTTCATCTTCGCAATCCTACCAAAGATATTCATTAACAATTCATCTTTTGCATACAGCCAAAGATATACAATCAGAAACCAATAATCTTTGAGACGCAGACTTAATATTATCACGACCACGAATTATCTATGCACCAATCGCCAAGGATATTCGTGTTTTCAATCTGATCATGATTATACCGAATAATCCTTGGTCATAATCATACCAATTCTATCAATGCACTACTGACGAAGATGACTTTTACCACATCCATGAATTAATATTTCATTCTTTGAGACTCAACTTTCAATAATTAATCCATATCATCGAATCATCCCCCACTACTGAAAGCCAAGGATATTCATTAGTATCACGACCACGAATTATCCATGCACTATGGCCAAAGATAATCGTGTATTCATTAAGTATCACGACCACAAATTATCCATGCACTACTACTGAAGAAAGATAATCGTGTATTCATTAAGTATCACGACCACAAATTATCCATGCACTACTACCAAAGATAATCGTGTATTCATTAGTATCACGACCATAAATTATCCATGCACTACGGCTTAAAGATAATCGTGTATTCATTAGTATCACGACCACAAATTATCCATGCACTACGCCAAAGATAATCGTGTATTCATTAGTATCACGACCACAAATTATCCATGCACTACTAGCAAAAGATAATCGTGTTTTTCAATTACGGTTATGATTATACCGAACAATCCTCAGTCATAATCATACCAAGTCCATCTATGCACTACAGTGCCATAGATGACTTTCAACATAATAATAAACATGGGATAATGATATAAAGAATCAATCAAATGAGATAAAGGATAAATATTAAACATTTAATATATAATTTATCCGAGATTCAAGAATATCTCCATGTTATCAATCACTTAATAATCTCATAATCTAATATCATTAATATTATAACAATATTTTAATCACTTCTTAAATTTATAAACAATTTATCTCAATTGTTTACGCTTTACCATATAATGCATTTAATCATTCAAAATGCCATACTCATAAGATATCATCACCAATTATCAAATCCTCAAAAAAATATGCATATACTCTATATAGGATTCTCTAGCCATAAAATCCCATTTTCAACTTTGTTACTTCACATAACATATTTAACTCATATATGTTCGTAATTAAACTATTTTCATGAAAAATACCAAATCAGTCCCAAAAATATTTCTTTTCTGGAATTTAGCATAATATAGTCCCATAATGAAAATATATTTTTCTCGGAATTTTAAAATTCATTTACTATTTTTCAAAAATTAATTTCTAATTAATTCCTTAAGAAATTAGCTACCTCAAGTTTAACTCCAAAATTCCCAAATCTTGGCAGGACCTTACACATGTTAATGTGAGCCTCCAGTTTAAATTTCATGGTCATCGGAGTTATAGAACTCCTCGTTATAGCGTTTTTAAATCGGAAAAACCTAAATATTGAAATAGTCATATCTTGCTCATTTTAAGTCGAATGAGTTCATTTTTGGACAGCAAGTACTTTATACCATATACTTTCATGTCCCAAAAGGCCAGAATTTTTCTCATAATTTAAGTGGCCTAAACAGCCCTCTAAAATCATGGCAGAACTTTTTTTGGTTTTTTGCAGCTTTGCACTCCTTTGCTAAAATCAGTCCACACAAAAATCTACAACACCTTTTTTCCATTGATTCCACTTGGATTAGTTAGGTAACTCATAGATCTAACTCTAGGACTTAACCACACTCAAAAATTCAAAATATAATAAGAGATTTGGTCAATTGAATTTCATGTTACGTTTTCACCAAAATCTGGTTTTTAACTCCTTGTGATTTTAAGAAACTTTCATGTTTTCACATACTAACCAACATAACTCATCATAACACTTACTAATACCACGTATACCCATGATTTTCATTAGTCCAATGCTTTTATTATGACTTTCATCATAAACCACGTAAAGCTGCTCATTTTAGTTGAAGAAATATTTGAGGGTTTAAGAAATGGGTTTTTATCTTTGGGGTCAATACAAAATTCGATTTCACACTCTAAGTAGGCTAAGAAGTCTTCAAGAATACGCCAGAAATTTATTAATAATAGAAATATCATTCAAAAATCTGTGACTCTCATCCAAGACTTGGATAAGACGTCACATTGATACCAACCGTGACTTCTATCCCTTAACCTAGATAGCACCTCACAATGATACCTATAAACTTGTCATCTTCATTCACGATGTCGCCTATAAAAGTCCTCTTGATTGGTGCATTCCACACAAGGAAGTCAACAACGAAAGGTTCGGGGCTCTTTACTTATGGCTTGATATGACAATAATTGACTTTAGTAGTTTGGTTACTTGAATTACATAACAAAGGTTGGTTATGAATATAAAAGCTAACAACCTTACGAAAAAGCATAATGAGTAGTTAACCAATTGATTCCTAAAATCACATCAAAGGCAAGTATTTTCAAAAAGATAAGATCGACGAGTAACGTGAAAGTGTTTATTTGAATCAAACAATATTTAAAAATAGTAGCGAGAACGAAGGCTCCTACTAACGAAGTTTCAACCAATAAGTCAAAGTCTAACTTCTCCGGTCAAATTTAAACGTTGAGCAAAGCAAGAGAGATAAAATAATGGGTAGAACCGGTATCTTATAAGGTATAGACTTCATGATTTATAATTAACTAACCCGTGCTAACTTCGTCCGGTTTACTTACTTTTTTGAGAAGTCGTGAAAAATGCACTTCCTAAAACCAACGACTTTGTTTTGTCCATATCAACCTTTGGTGCCACCGTCCCAGCTAGACTTGACTTTGATGCACAACAAAATTGGGCTAAATGACATTCTCTTCTTGTAATTTCCACTTCTATTATCTTTGCCATGATTACCACCAAGTGGTTACCATTCTTGGCATGATAATTTCCCCACGATGGTTATCATTGTTCGATAAATTACGTTGCCACCAAGAAGATTATTATCGTGTTGTTGGTCGTTACCTTTTGTTTGAAATTTGAATCAACACTCTCATGTGCTTCATTGCTTATCTCAAAGATTTTCGGATGCCATTCTCAAACACCGCTACAAAACAAGGGTTAATTAACATATCACATATTATCCCTATACTCGACCAACCAATTAAATACCAAATAAATTTAGGTAGGTCATACTAGCGAAGGAATTCCCGTCTCTCCCTCCTAGTTCTTATCTCACATCTCACCCGGGGATCATATCCCTAAGCTCGATACCAACCGCGGCGCCCCAAAATTAGGTATCGTCACCCATCTTGGGTCGCCACTTACATGGTACATAAATTCAAATACAACTTACTAACATAAGCGCCGGTACAATACGACATAAACCGTGAGTTTGAATACAAATATTGTCTACTAGATATTATACAAACTCAAAAGGAGTCCTCATTACAACTATTATCACACTATTTCACGAATAGTGAGGACTACTAATGCTATCTTCGGACCATCACTCGCTTTTCCAGACTTCGTCCCAAATGTATGTTCTCATTTCACAGAGAAACGGTGAAAGAAAAGGGTGAGCTCAACTAGCTTCAGAAGAAATATTATGACTAAGATAATGCGAATAAATTATCATTAGCCTTCAACACGATGTTAAACGATAAAATACAATAGACAACCAGGTTTAATCTGCGGTGGAATATGCGAATCCATTAAAAAGAGTCAAGTAGAACATAAAGTCTACTATCTTTTAGGTTTTAAAAGGTTTTCATCGGTTTTTATCACTAAGACTCGGTTTAATGAATAAACCACAATATCTAATCATCCCCGCATTCACGGTCCAAGGATTTTCATCAAATTATCAATGGTCATGACTATACCGAATCACCCCTCGGTCATAATCATACCAAAAACTATCCATCAACGCATTACAGTGCCAATGAGGACTTTTATCACATCATTTATAACAAGCCATGATTATCTTAGAATGATCCCCGTCATAATCATACTAAGTTCATCTATGCACGTAAGCCAAAGATAACATAATATAACATGAGGATGATGACAATGACATAATAATTTAATAAAACAAGTTCAAGAATTATTTTATCCAGGAATTATTAACGTCCAAATTGTCAACAAGATCTTTGCTTTGTAGAGTAAAATTCAAGAATGATCAGAAGAATATTTCCATGAAAAGATCTTTGGATGAAACGCAAATATCAAGAATATTACTAATTTCATGGAGTATAGAAGTCAAAGTTTTAACTAACTGGGTATAATAAAGAATGGAATAACAAAGGAAATCACCACGTACGCACGGATTGCATGATGCGAGTTATTCAACGTAATAATAATAACGGAACGGTCGTCGGTGAAATTCACACCGCGGGATGTTCCAACAGAATAATAAAGATGGAACCGATCCGTTGTAAAACACACGAGATAGGATATTCCAACGAATGATAAAGACGGAACCGAAGTCCTGTAAAACACACACAGCGGGATGTTCCAATGAAAAAAATAATAAAGATTTTAACCAGTCCTGTAAAACACATGAGACAGGATGTTCCAACAAAATAATAGAAGAATGTCACCAAGTATAGGGTAAACCGCGTGATCTGATTATGTATAGGGTATCTGGCGTATCTGAGTTATTCCAACAGAATAATAAAGAATGGAATAATGTAAGGATTTCACCAAGTATAGGGTATCACATAAATACAAAGTTATTCCAATGTAATAATAAAGAATGGAATAATGAAGTTCTCTTCATGAATAAGAAAGAATAACACCCTTACGGCACAACAAATAATATCCTTACTAGTAAAAGACACCGGGATATCAAAGTAGTGAAGTACTGAATACTCTTCTTCTTTCTCTCTATAGATTTTCTCTCTCTATAGCTTCTCTACATAATTTCTCTCTCTAGAGTTTCAAAGTGATTTAAATAAAGAAAATAAAGAAGGAATGAGCTTCTATTTATAGGAAAATAGAATGCATAGTAATTAATCCATGAGCGGTCCAGATTGATTTACTTTAATCTGACGGTCCATATTTAAAGCAAAATCTTTTAAATAAAATATAATATATTCTATTTATATAAAAACATTTTACTATGCAAACACTATGCAAAACACTATGCAACACTATGCATAATAAAATATAATATATTTTATTTATAGAATAACTTTAATAAAGTATTCATTTTATATAAAAGATATTTACATTTTATTACGTTAATAATAATGAATAAAACAAAAGCGTCATTATCGCTATAATAATTCATATTATTAATCGACAATAATGGAATCAAACTAAGTGACTTCTCACATAAGCATCAATAATCAATACCGTGTGCTACTATGCAACCACACGTATTACTGTACTTTTACTACCGAGTAGTTCAACAGTATCAACGGTAAAACTTCCGCCGTTATTTCAATAAAATATTTTTGTCGTTTTCTCAATCCGACAATAATTTACATTAGGGGTCCACCAATGATTGAGCCGTTATATTTAATATTCCCTGCTAAACCTAATATTCCCAGGCAATCGAATATAATATAACCACTTGCATACTTTGCAAAATTTATAAATACTACCCACAACTATAATATTATCTCAAATTCACACCATAATATTAAAAATTATTTCGACAAAATTTAAATCTTTATTGATAAAATCTGGGGTCTCACACATCAGATTTACGTTTATGACGAAAAATCCACATAGACTGGATAACATTCACATTAAGAGTAGAAGTACTAATTCCCATGTTCCATTGCTAATAAGAGCATTAAATTCATCCAACATTCGCGGTTTTCAATTCGGGTCACGTAAAACATCGATAGGTGGTCGAGGCGGAGGGATATCAAAAGCGATTGTGTTGTGACGAGACCGGAGAAGTATTTTGAGTTGGGTTTGTATATCTGCCTCTTTAATGCGAGTTGTCATGGAATGAGAAGTGGTACTTGATAGGAGGATTTTGTGAAAGTGTAAGTGGTCGATGGTGTAGACGCCTGTGGGCGTAGGGATGATCGCAGGGAGGCGGTGTAGCGGTGGAAGAAGCGGCGTGTGGAATTTGTTGAAGCCACGATGAAGTCTGGTTGTATTTGAGGTGGGGAGTTGGAATGTGTGGGGGAGGGTCGATGTGGTTGTCGGACGGAGTTAGGCTAGGAAATTGTAAGTGGTGTGGATATGAGTCGGGTCCAATAGTTCATAGTCGATGAGGGAGGAGGTTTGGTTTTGAAAAGGAAATTCATGTTCATTGAATTTCACATGCGACTAATTATAATTTTACCACTTGATGGATCGAAGCACTTAGACCCACGATGGTTTGGCATCGGGCGAAGATAAACGCATTTTGAGTAGAAGCGTTCTTGTAATTTGTGTATAGTGGGGGGGGAAAAAGAGGTAACATAAGCAACCAAAGACCCTAAGTGACGAAAAAGATGGGGTCACATTGATCTGAAATTTGAGTAGGAGACCCAAATCCTAGAACTTTAGTTGGTAATATGTTTAGAAGATACGTTGCCATTTCAAGTGCATGATGCCAAAAGGAGAGGGCATCGAGCGTGAGCTAATAACGCTCGATGATGTTGTTGATAGATTTTATATGTCGTTCATTTGCCATTTTGTTGTGATGTATAGGGACATGATAAACGATACACCATGCCGTGGGTATCAAAGAAGCTTTGTAAAGTGTTATTGACGTATTCTTGTACCATTATCACATTGAAAAGTCTTGATATTACGTGCAAAATTGAGTTTGGACGAATGAGTGAAAAAGAAATGAAAAGGTGTTTGACTTGTGATTTCTTTGCAATTGGAAAAGTCCATAGAAATTTGCTATAATTATCAAGAAATAAAACATAATAACAATGGCCCAAAGAGCTAACAACGAAGTCCAAATATCATTTGTGAATAATATCGAATGGAGAAGCGATTAACTACATAGACTTGGAAAAGGAAGTTTCGAATGTTTCCCTAATTGACAGACGAAGCAAAAAATAATCTGAAGCTTTATTGTAATCGATAAAATTTTTGCTATGAAGGGATCGTAAGACACTTTATCCGGGTCCGGTGTCCGAGACGATTATGCCAAAGACCGAAGTGATAAATTGAAAAATTTGAAGGATTAACGGAGGAAACCACTTGGATGTGTGGAAATAGAGGATAAAGGTCACCGCAGATCATTACATCTCATTAGTTTGGCTCCGTCCCGTAAATCAAGCACGAAAAACCAAACGGGTCAAAGTTAATGAAACGGAGTTATCGGTGGTAAATTTTCGACCGATATGAGGTTTTAATTAGTTTTGGAGCATCTGAAAACATTGGGTAGAAAAAGGGTGGGTAGGGCGGCTTAATGTAAGATTTCCGTGACCAAGAATGGGTATCAATGACCACTACCGACTACAATGTTGTTATTTTTAATGCTCGAAGTAACATAGGAGGAGAGTGTACCTTGGTCCGCCGTCATATGAGAAGTGGCACCAGTGTCCATATAGAAATTTCCATCGGGGCGGTGGTAGAGAAAGCGTGCATAGCGGCTTCGATATCAGTTGGTGTGTATGCTGTGGGATGAGAAGCGGTGAATACTTGAGGCCGAGCACCCGAATCTCCATTCTAGGAGGCGTGAAACCCGACCACTAGTGGGTCGTGGAGTCCAAGCGAAGCGGATATGGGCACGGTGGCGGTGTAGAAAGGCCATCGCGGCAAGCCACTTGCGCCAAGATGCCCAATTAAACGCACCATCGATATTAGGTCGTTCTTTGTGGAGTCGATTGTGGGCGAGATCCGCGTCCTTTACCGTTCTTCTTCAAAGCATTTTTATTATTTTTATTACCCTTAGGGCCTGAATGTGAGGCTTGGGTAGATTTTTGAGAAGCATCGGTACCTGTGATAATGGCAGATTGGGTGCGACTCAAAAAAAACACCTTCTTTTGACAAGCGGTTCTTGATAGTCCGTTCTGCAAGTTTCAAGCGAGAGCGACAACTCTCAAAGGAGGGCAACGGTTCCTGATTTTGTATGATATCTACTGTACCTGCATAAGCTTCGGGAAGGCCTGCTGTAAGTTTGAGTACCAGACGATTGTTTGAGATGGGTGCGTCAACATCAGCAAGTCTATCCGCAAGAGATTTAATTTTGTTACAGTAGCTATCAATGGAGGTAAAATTTTCAAACACGAGATCTGAAAGTTCCTCTTCAAGGTGGGTTCCACGCGACACTTTATTGTCTTGGAACATAGACTCTAAGCGAGCCCATGCTCCTTGAGCGGTGTCATCCTTTAGGAGAATGGCGTGTAGAAGTTCGGTGGAAATAGACGTGTAAATCCACTGAAGAACTACCGCATCAAGACGCTTCCATAGGGAAGGTTTCGCAGCCTTAGAAGCAGCGTATGTCGCCGCCTCTGTGTCGTCCTTAGGGGGGACGATGTGGGGATATAAATCGTGAATTTTGACATGAACCGTGAATAAAGCCGCCCATGAATGGTACAAATCAATGTCCGCCTCGATGTAATAGGTATGAGGGATTTAACATTGGTGATAGAGAGGCGAGGATGATATGTGGGGTTGGCTTTGTCGCCGGCCACCATCATGCATGAAGAAGAGGTTGTTTTGAGAGAGAGGATCGAGATTTGCTCGATACCATAAAAGAGATTAATTCCCTTTTCCCATTAATCTTTGACAATTATATATACATGTACATCGATTTCTTGACTACAATTCGGCAACTATGAGATATTCTAAGCCGAGACATTTGCTAAACTAAATTAAGACATTTGCTAAACATTTGCTAACAATATTTGACTAATACCTAAACTTAGCATAATTAAAGGATTACAATATACCAGAATATATTTTCATATATTCTAACACACCACATGTCAAACGTGGGAGTACAACATTATTTCCTCTGAATCATTCATCGTGAGTAGATTCTCAAAAACATCTCGTGTAGTGCCAAATGCGTAAGTGATCCCTTTGTGCTTCACCCGACTTCACCTTATTTGACTTGACCAACTCCTTAACTTATTAAGTTGAGATTCCACCATACTTATTAACCAATCTATATATATACACTTGAACTTATCTGATGTAGTAGGATTCATGTGAAATATTTATATTCATAAATTATACCCCTTTCGTTCTAAAATATAAAATAATTTATTATTTTTAATATAATTTTGAGACATTTTAACATGTGTGATTCATTAATTTTGATTAATACAATAATAAATATTATGAATTATTTATAAAAGTAATGTTGATTTTAAGATTTTTGTTCCATAACTTGTAATAAATATTATTAATTTTGAAATTAAAATTAAATGCCACAGTATAACTTTTTAAAGTCAGTAAAAACCTTATGATTTAAAACAAAAGAAATACATTGCAAGATAAATATCCTAGCTGTGCGAAATACAAGTGTAATTAATATTCCTACTGCATCACTGCATGCCAACTACAAAGATGAGTTGCATATAATAAATAGGGAAATATCCATAGAAAACGTTTTGGAAACTGTTTTAATTAACTATTATCTAGCTCTCAAATAGAAGATCTAAGAGGTTGGGTTGGAGTTAGCCGCTATTCCCTTTAGCAATTAGTCAAAACGATCGTGTTTTGAATTTTATATTAGATTGTAGAAAGAGTAGCCAACATGTAATTTGAAATTTAATTACTGATTATCCTTATACATATTACTTATTAATCAGTAAAATAAAATAATAAAAAAATATAAAAATAATCAATAATTATTTTTACACTTATTAATAAAATAAATATGTATAAATATAATTACTGATTAACGTCTTATAATTTTTAATTATAAATAAAAAATATTAATTAAATTTATATTATATTCTTACTCAAATAAACATACTTATTTTATTTGGGTGTGGTGGTCCCAAAAGGGAAACAGGTTTCTATTTCGGACCAGTGAACCCCACCAGGCCACCCTCCTCCGCCTTACAAAAGGAACCGTGAAACATAGGATTTGTTAATCTAACGGTGCAACTGTCAAGCACCCTGTCTTAGAATTTTGATGGGACCCGCTAATCCCTTCATACTGAACATCCCATGTCGTCATACCCTACCCCTAAAACGCAGAGAGAGAGAGCGAGAGATTTATTTTGTTAATTACTTAATATTTAATATTATCTCGATTAATAATAAATATAACTTTGATTCTATCAGTATTTTTTATTCAATAAATAATATTTTATTTTTTTAATATAAACACAATATAGATAATTAATATTATATTTAATACTATACAATTATTTCATTAATACTTATCTTGCTTTCTTAAAAAGACTTATATTAAAAAAGCGAAGAATAATATTTATTATGACATGGTAGATAATTTATAATAATAATCCATTCAAATATAATTTAAATTAGCGAGTGACATTTATAAATACCTGTACTCAATGTCATCATATTTATAAATACTACTCATTAATTTAAACAATGTCTTTTATATAATTTTATAAATAAATTTATCAAATGTTGAAATGTTCTATCGATCTATGTATGTTATATAACAAAATAAATATTAATTGATTACTATTTTAACAAAATGACAAAATTTTATTTCTTAAGTAACATTTTGTATTTTCAAAATTTATAAAAATAATTTAATTATAAATTTTAATAAAATTATGTCGTCTTATCATTTAAGGTTTGATTAAGACATATCTTAAATTATTTTTGTTCATATTATATAGTATGTTATTTTGTGAATAGAAAATAAAGCCTTTTAAAAAATGATTTTGTATGAACTAAAATTAAAATTAAAAATATAAAAAACAGTGAAAGATAAAAAAACTGATTCAATTTTTTTAAAAAATTAATTTTTTAAATATTTATTATTTTAGGGAAAAAAGTAATTAATTTTTTTTAAAAAATGAGTAAAGTTTTATATAATATAGATTAAAAAATAAAACAAAAATTAACTTTATATTCCGAAAAAATAGTTTTTTTTTTTTTTTAAAATTAGTAAATTTTAATAAAATATAAATTTTAAAAAAGTAAATAAAAAATTTATTTTCATAAAACAAAAGTGGATTTTTTTATTTTTTAAAAGATGTGTACTTTTTATAAAATAATTTATAATTAAAATTTAAATTTTATTTTTTTAATCTATATTTTATGAAATTTTATTCATTTTGAAAAATAATATTTTATTTTAAAAATAATTATTTTAAATTATTTAAACTTTTAATTTTTATTAAAAAATTATTTAGTGAAATTTAGGTCGGGTCAAATAGGATCGAGATGACTTAAAATTTGATTAAAATGATTGAGATTGGAGTCAAATCTAACAGAAGGAACAAAAAGACCAAAAAAAAATAATTCATTTTAAAAGATTTAATTAGCGAGAAATAAATTTTAAAAACAACTTTAAAATTTGGTTCAATATTTTTCTTTCACTGAAGTAGTCTCTGTCTGCTCCATCCCCTCAGATGAAAAAAAGGAGTAGAATAATAGTACTCCCCGGTGGCATCTGGTATACTCCTTATTATAGAAGAGAAAGGAGAAGAAGCTCAGAAAAAAAAAAAGAAGAGACGGAGAGGGTTACCGGAGGAGGAATAATGCGGCCGCCGGAGCATCGGGGAGGTTACCGACATGGAAGGAGAGAGAAAATAACAAGAGGAGAGAAAGGAGGAGAAGAGCCATAGCTACCAAGATTTACGCTGGCCTCCGGGCTCAGGGAAATTTCAAGCTTCCAAAACACTGTGATAATAACGAAGTCTTGAAAGCTCTTTGTGCCGAAGCTGGCTGGATCGTCCAAGAAGACGGCACGACTTATCGCAAGGTATAACCCTTTTTCCTTTTGCTAATCGAAAAATTAATAAATGGGTCGTCTTATGCTCTGTTTTTTGCTAATCTTTTTTGTTGGATTTTGGGGTTTTAGATCTTGAGAGATTGTGTAGTGTTTTCTTTGTTGGGGTTTAATCATTTGTGTTGATCTACTGCATATGCATGCCTTCTCATATCACAATACATATAGGTTGTTCTATACTTTAGGTAGTAGTGATGGTCAATTTTACTTTTTCAATTGATCTTGCATTCGTCAAAAGGAAACTTTCGTTTTTTGTTTTTTTTTTTTGACTTGGACATTTTCAACTCTCTAAAAGCTCATCTTTCATGTAAAACGTTTTCATTTTTCCCTGCTCTTCATCGGAGCAAACTTGTAGTTATAGAGTATTAATTTTTTCCTGTCTGATTCAAATTCCTGGTAGGTTCTAAGTTTTTAAGTGCATCAGTCTTTCTCTTACCCCCTTTTCCTATCCTGTTTCCGAGTAATTAACAATCAGACGTAGTTTTCCTCAGTTGAGTAAATGATCTAGAGTGCATTCCATTGAAATTTAAAACTACTTTCAGTATCTAATTTATGTTATGACCTTTTGTCACAGGGATGCAAGCCACCCCCAAATGATATTATTCCAGGCACTTCAACAAACATCAGTGCATCTTCATCATTCCAACCCAGCCCACTATCCTCAGCTTTCCCAAGTCCAGCACCTTCTTACCGTGCCAGCCCAACGTCGTCATCTTTCCCAAGCCCCTCTCGCTGCGATGGAAACCCCTCATCTTACATTCTTCCTTTTCTATGCAACTTAGCTGTCATTCCCTCTTCTCTCCGTCCTCTCCGACTATCCAGCAGTGCCCCCGTAACCCCACCACTTTCTTCCCCAACTTCCAGAGATTCAAAGCCAACACCTGATTGGGAATCTCTCACTCATGGCTCATTGCAATCGTTTTGCCACCCTCTTTTTGCAGCCTCTGCACCTGCTAGTCCTACCCGCTGCCACCACCACCATCACCATTTCAAACCAGCTACAATTCCAGAATGTGATGAGTCTGATGCTTCCACTGTTGATTCTGGTAGGAGGGTTAGTTTCCAGACAGTGCCAGCGCAAGGTGCTCCAACTTCCCCTACATTTAAACTTGTGCAAGCAGTCGCGCAGCAGAGTTCTCTGCAGGGTGCAGTTGATACCCATGGAGGGTTGGGCTGGGGAGCAGCAGCAAAAAGGGCGCGTGGCCCTGAATTTGAGTTTGAGAGTTGCACAGTGAGGGCATGGGAGGGTGAGAGAATACATGAGGTTGGGGTTGATGATTTGGAGCTCACTCTTGGTAGTGGAAAGGCTCATGGTTAAGCTTTTAGCAGGATGTATAGGTCGAGGACTGGAATAAGAGGTTGAAAGAGGTTACCGTGCATTTGAATGTGCGCATTTCTTTTCTGTTTGCTGATGATCACTTGTCTATTTGGAGCCTGGCGAGTTGCATTGCTTGGTGGTTGCCTGTGAATTCTGCCCACTGTCCGGAAGACCTTATATTTCTCTCTGGTGCATACTATCTCTTCTTCATGAATACAGCTTTCCTTCTCACACAGCCTAAACATTTTTGCCTCAATTGGTAAGGAGAAGACTAGACGCCGCACTGGATTGAAGAACTCCAACTATCAATCTACCCAGGACAGTGAAGAATGAAGCAAGTGTAAGTAGAGGTTTTTTCCCTCTACACTCTAGTTTGGATTTAAACCTATTTTACTTTTTCTAAATTGGAAATTACTCTATTGATCATTTGACATATTTTACTAGCTTCCATGTTAGTTGTGCCATGTCATGTGGAAATTGAATGTTATCTTTCTATTTTCACCAATTCTGAATGAACAACTCAAACTATACATTTATAATCAAGAGAACCCCAATTCTTTTAGTCTCTATCATAATTTTAATTTTGTATACATTTAGTTATTATAGTTTTATAAGTGTTATGTACTGGATTGGCATTTTAGTTGCTAGCCTATCGTTTATTAAACTTGGGTTAATAATTAGGAAGTTCATACAGACGTCGTTTTTTGTAGCTGACATTCATTGGAATGGGCTCATAAGTTTATGTGAAGTCCTCAAATACAGAGAAAGAAAGGGCAAATGGAAAGTGCATGAAACTGGATATAACTCTGAAAGGGACTCCTCCCACTCCCTTTCTCCTCTCAAGCAAAAGGCCATTTCTTGCTGTTTGAAGTGCTTGATGGTTATCCATATGTCACACACTGCTTTTATGCATACTTTCGTGGGTCAAAAAGAGCATCTCGGAAGAAATCTTCCTTGATGGGAAGAGCCCAAGAGGGCCCGTTCCCATTTGATATGTTTATTTATGGGGCATGTGCCCTACCTCTCAATACTTGATGGTTGTAATCTGCCAATCATTTTTTTTAATAAACTGTTTCATTTTCCAAAAATTTCTTTCACCAATTTACTTGTTTGGCTTGGCTTGGCTATTCTGTTTTCTTTCCCCTGCCATGTAGTTTTATGGATAGGAAAATAGAACTTGCAGGCACTGAAAGTAAATACCAAAGGAGGCCATTGGGATATTAAAGGATCCCGAAAGGATCTTTATTTATGCATTAGTAAAATCCTCAAAACCATCCGCTTTCAAACAAAAGGAAACTCCAAAACACCCATCTTTTGGACTCGGGCGAAAAATAACATGGTGGTGCTTATTTTGACCTCTTAAAACCTGAAGGAAGCCTTAGCAGCAGCTCATGCTACTGTTATGGATCCAAACTAAATTTGAATGCATCTGTTTCATTTTAAACATATATCATATTGTTATCATTAGCATCATTCTACTCCCTGTTCGAAAACTTGAGATATATTTTGATTTTTCAAAATAATTTCAGAAATCTTGAATTTCAAAATTGATATGTGAATATTTTATTCTTAAAAAGAACAAATATGATATAATTAATACTACTCACTACAAAAGTGTCCCGTTTTATTTTATTTTTTTTTAAAAATAATTTGCAAAATCTTAAAAAAACATAATTAATATGAATTATTTAATTAAAATTAATAAAATCATAAAATTGTTGTAAACCATCTAAAACGGACCACAAAATTTGCAAGTTGCTAGTAACATAAAAGCATTGTTGCCCCTAGTAGTGGAAATCAAAAAGGAGATGCAAAGAATATGGCACTCTTAAACCTTGATCCACAATTTCAAACGATCATGTTATTTTTGGAATAAAAGCTCAGGTTTCCAGTGTATATGATCGATAGTTGATACAAATGCAACAAGTCAACAACGCGAGGGGTAGGGGTGGGGGTAGGGGTGTCTGACTAACTTGATTCCAAGTATTTAAGATCTAAATAAACCCATCAACCAGAGCCCAACGGAAGCAGTCTTGTTTCCTCTTCAATGGCAAAGATAACTGGTTTACGCTTCTAGCAATCACATTACAATTCAAAAATATAAAAATATGCCAAAACTAAATTTGATCTGTTATATTATTATATAAAGAAAATGGTCCAGTTAATATCAAAATTTCTTAACCATGGAAAATCAAGCATGGCCAATGGAATCACTTTCGTTAAACGAAAGGAACCTCCATGCTAAATTTAACAAGAAACAGTGTCCTGAAACCAAAATTTCAATATAAATCGAAGTTGTTGGATGGAATTCATGCTTTGAGTAAAGGGATGGTAAACAAGGGGAGTGGGGTTCAGTCTTGATAGACAAAGAATCACTCAAGCACTTATGGGTTCAGTTGCTTTCTTTAGCCACGCCATTTCAGATTCATCCAAGAATGGGGCAAGGATGTCCTTACATTTGGAATGATATGTGTTCAACCAATCTATTTCATCAGGGACTAAAGCGTTCACATCAATCAACTTTACCTGATATGGTGCCTGGACAAGACAAAGCATCACAATTAGAAGTGAGAGTGTGAGACCATCATTCATTAGCAGGTATGTTGATGGTTGACGGTGCAGTTTTCAGTAAGCTTGGGCAGTTTTGAGAGTAATCCTCGACATTAATGACTGTTTTTATGATGTTTTACTCAACCAGTTGACATCATTTAAAATTTAAAATCGAGTTTTTGTTCTTTTGTTAAGAACTTATAAGAAGAGTAACCAATATATTACATGTTTACCCCATGTTTATATAAATAGGAATTTACAAAAATATAATTACATACCAAATAGATTATTTATGAATATGAAAAGCTGTTAACTTACCCATGTTATGTGCTCCATTTCTAGGTAACCCTTGTTACCAAAATTGAACTTTGTATCAGCCTCCTTGACAATGAGCACATTCTCCAATCTAATACCAAAGTTTCCATCCTCGTAGTAACCCGGTTCTTAAAAATGAAATACCAACAGACAAACTTCCGCGAGTCAGAACAGGAAATAATACAAGCGCAAATTATTGGAGACTAGTCTACCTTGGCCGGTTCAATATAAAGATGGTCATAATTGACATGCCAATAAGGTAATCCCCTCACTTTTTGGGGAATAAAATATACCTTCATATTCAAGTACATCATCACTATTACAATATCAACAAGTAATCAAACCTCACTAAAGGAGGAAGAAATAAACTCACAAAAAAAAACCTTACATAAAGAGGAGCAAGCTTCACATAAAGGAAGAAATAAACAACTCACCTAAGTGAGAATCAAACATGGGTCCTAAAGGTCACAATACCTCAGTCTTAACCACTAGGCTAAGACCTCATCGACAATAAGGTAATCCCTTGTCCAGCTTTAATTTATCTCCTTCCATTTTCTGGAAGTCCTGAATTAATTGAACCTCCTCTTTTTACTTTATATTCAATGCTTTATGCATCCCAAAATTCCACTTAATGAAAGGATTTTTTCAATCTCACTATTAATCAAATTTAAATCTTTGGATTAAAAATATATATTAATTTTAAAGAGAGAACTTTTAGGGGTTTAAAACATGATCCTTAAACAGTGTCCCAACTTGTTAACGATTGATAAAAAAAGGGGGATGAAGTAATATATATACGATTTCCATTAACTTTTTTCTGTTCAGATAACATTAACTAATACCTATCCTGTGCTCACTTACTTCTCTAGTTACCATAACGTTTGTTTGCACCCAACTAACGTACAACTAATGTAATACGATTGGCTTCACGAAAATGAAGGTTTGGAAATATTTCTTTATTCACTTTCCTTACAGAGTTTTTGGGTTGTTACCATCAGATTGTATAAGTGAAACAGGAAAACAACTAATTATGATAGATGCATAAATAGTCCAGAAAAGCATTGTTAAGCCAATGGAAATATGATACATACCATCGGTGACAGTCATTGAAGCTTGTAAAGGCACATTCCTAGGTGGTGGTCTGAAACTGATACCATGGGGCCCTGTTGTGTGCATAAAGCAAAGAAATTAGAGTAAGGTAACGACTTCCATCATGTATTCAAACCAACTAGGCGCAATCATCACTTGCCTTCATGGACGTTTAAGAAAATTCCGACTCCATGGCCAGTACCATGTCTATAATCAAGACCAACCTTCCATAGAGGAAGTCGAGCGAGAACGTCAAGAGTAGAACCTGTAGTTGTCAATAAAATTTCAATAAACTGGGAATCTGGTATAAGCTCATTAAATAGTTTCCATTACTCTGCACAGACTGAATTTTTTTAAAAACAATATTCAGAATTATAACGTTTTAACATTTTTATAAATAACAAAATACAAAAATATAGCAACAATTGAATGCATCAAATGATCTACTCCATGAATTCGACCTTGGAATTCTCCATCAATAATCTAAGAAAAAGAACAGATGTAGTACCCATGGTTCCACAAGGAAACCTAGCATTTCCCAAAGCAACATGTCCCTTGAATACCTGCATTAATGCAAAAAAGTATGTAAATGAGACTTGATATTTTTAGAATGGTATATATGTTCTTTGGCTTATATTCACAAAGAATGACTTTTTTGTGAAAAGAAGAATAAGCAAGTATTTTCTTTTTATTTCCATTTCCTTTCCTTTCACTTGCTCTTTCTAAGATCCAAACAAAGCATAAGAAAAAGGCAGACATAAAAATCCAAAGTAACAATCTGGAAAGATTCCATGCAGAGGTTGAGCTTTCTCAGAAGCCCAAGATATAACATTAATAAGAAACTGTAGTAAAATAGACGTTCCATTTTCTAGAGAACATTTTCTTCTCTGGGAAGGATTCATTGTTAAGGGCTGGTATCAGTTGACGAGGTCCATCTAGTGATTGGGAGTACGAAAGGTAGTTATATCAATAATACTACGTGGCACGTGGACTCCAGTGCAGCTACCAGTCTGTGTCTCAAAGCTCATTGAGGGTACATATTAAGATATGAGGACTCATCTTCAAAAGTGTCCATATTTTGACACGAGGACTTGGGCATGTCTTGTGTAATAAATTATTTTTATTAATATAGTATCATACAAATGTTTTCAAAAGCCGAGGGCATAGGAAGGCTTTCAACCCACCACGACAGCGAGGAGTAAGCCTCGGAGGTCGAGGCAAATGTTTCTTAAGTTTTACATTTATATTGAAAAAAATACCAAATATAATACAAATCATAAAAGATATGTGAAAAAGTAAGAAATCACAAGAGACAGCAATGAAACAAAAGAGATGAAATAAATACAGCAGCGAAGTAGCGAACAGAGAGAAAGACCACTTCATTTCATCTCAAAACTTCTAAATATAAAAAGTAAAAAACTTCTCCCAATCAGGCATCAATCCCGATTTGTCTAGTCAACTCACAGATAGCTGGGAAAAAGAGCAGAAGTAATTATTGTAAGCTTATAATGAGTATTACTTCCAATCAGGTATTAACCTTTGTGTCTGAGTGAATACAAAATAAGCATTAAGGTAATTAAGCAAATCAAAGTGTCTGACATACCGCAGTGTAACATGCTTTCTCATGTGCAGATGGTTTTCCAAAATGAACAGTCCTTGTTATATCAGTTGTGCCATCTAGATACTTCAAAGACATAAAGACAAAAATTTAAAAATCCAACTATGACACGAAGTTAAGAATCCAACTATAACACAATAAAGAACTCAAAACATCAGATACATCAAGATAGAGTATGAAGGACTCTAAATTGGTTATCTAACAAGAAGATATATAACTAAACTCTAAACAATACAAGTTAGCTGCAAACCTGTGCTCCAGAATCACATAAATACATTTGATTTGGATCAAGCTCAGCACATGTTTTAGCATCTGGTGAATAATGGATAATTGCCCCATTTGGACCCACTGATGAAATAGTAGGAAAACTCAACCCTTTAAAATTCTGTAGATAAATAGAAAACAAACAGATCATTAAGGAGTGTCCGACATCTCTTCAACAACCGAAAACTAGCAAAGAATAATAGGTATGGGAGTTAGCGCCTTATAAATCTCACATGAAAATTTGTGCAGGTTAGTCATCTGTCAATTATTTTTAATAATGCCCAAGGTTCTCTCTCTCTTGAAAGTTCCACAACATTTTTTCTTTAATTCTTGGAATAATAGTGCAAAAGAATCAATGTCTAGCACGTGGACAAAATAATGAAGAATATGGCTATTGATTGATTGAGCTACCTTGTCATGGAAATATTAGACAAAACTGTCCTTTTTCTTTGCACTTCCTTGGCATTCTTATTAGATATCTGCATGCTCTCTCATTATATATCTCCAAACTTTCTCACCTCCGATTTGTTTTTACTTAACATCCGCGTTCAACTTCTTGCAACCAATTTCAGCTATCCCTTCCCATTCCCGCACTCAAGCATCACATCAACATAGAACTACTAATCCCCTCCTAATTAAATGCTTACCAAAACACTAAAGCAAGCCATGCCACTGCTAAAATGAGCAAAGTTTGGAGCATATGTTCAAAGAATTTGTTTTAAAAAACATTTTCTTATTAGAAGATAGTACATATTCAGTAACCAACCCTATAGAAAGATTTCCATTAACGATCACAATTTAAACCCTCAAATGGAACTCCAAAGAGGAAAGAAATGCATGAATGCCAACCACTAAACATCAAACTCATAATATGCAATCACCAAAACCCCTTTTCCTACCATGAGAACTCAATATATCCAATTTAGATAATCTAATCTTTACATGGTCAATATTTTCATTGTCACTTATTATTAAGCCATTACCTCTTTTGATGCACGAAACTCCTCTAGCTTGTCACTTGCAGAGACTTCTGTCAGCTTCATGGTTTCCCTGGAATAATTGTCAATAACTAAAATTAATAGATAGTAGATATATTGACATGATAGAAGGTGGTTATATACTCCAGTTCAAATAATAGTACAAACAGGAGGAACAATTGAATTCCAAAATACTTTATACCTAATCATTGTCTGTCTTAATCCCTTAATTTTTCCATTAATTATGCTTGAAGCAACTCACACATATTTAAGAGAAACTCATGGTGAATGTTATTAACTATGAAACATCAGTTAAAATAAAAATTGACCATAAGGATTGCAAGTTTAAAAGTAGGAAAACAAATTGAGAGGCAGAATAAGAAAGTTTCAGTTACACCAATAAAAAGTACGCCGTCCTTTTTTAGACTCAATATTCATATGGACAGAGAGAATAGAGATGCTATTGCACGAAGAATTGAAGTAGATTAGGTTAACCAACAATTCTGCACACCTTTCAAAGACCAAAAGTAAGGAAAACTCTGGAAAACAGGTAAGGCCAAACCGGTTCAATAGAACATAATGTTAGTTCAACTAAGATACAACATTAGAAATGAATAACTGCATATAATTAACATTAGAATGGATATATTCTACTACAGTAAATGGAGAACTCGTATAATTGAAAATGAACACATCCACGAAATGATAGTGAGGAGACTATTGTGATCATCATTAATAGTAATAAAAGTTATGTGGGGAAACAAAAGTAACATGGATGGAAACAGTTAAAGGGAAAGACTCACTAGCTTGCAGTAATAAAATATAATAAAAATATGGTCCAAGGTAAGGATAGTGGTAAAACAAGATTTTTTTAGCAAACAACTGCCAAGACTGTTCGGTTGCACGAGTTAACAAATTAACTCTCTGCGGCAGAGCTTAAATGGTCAAGTCTAAGTGAAGGATAAAAAATGAGCCTCATACAGAGCTGCACTCCTTTTATATGGTGAGAATAAGAGGGCTTGCTTTCTTTTCTTTTCAATTCTAGTTTCAAAGTCAGTTGAGTGATTTAGAATAAGGGCTTAATGTGCTTGTCTTGTGCCAAAGTACTATCTCCACTCACTAATTCATACAAAGACCAATAGTTAAAAAATTTATGCTGGTCCTTAGAAGAATATCGATTCAAACAAATAATCAGTTACCAGTATGCTAAATTGTCCCTATTTTGACTTTTATCATAAGTGTTTACAAGCTAAACATGCTAAAACTGACCTATAAACTTTGAGATAGGCAGCATTTTTGATCTAGAATAAAAGCCAACTCTACAAACCATAAAAAGGATGTGGAATGTAAAAGAAAACAAACAGCAACCAGAATTGGCCCAAATACAATAAAGTGAAAGTAAAAACATACTTAATCGGTTTCTTATTCACACTCTCAGCCTCTTTGAAGTAACCCGATGCCCCATAATTATCCTGCATCTGAAGTTTGTGCAGAAATGCATGGGTCAAAGGTTTAACCAAGAATAGAAGTGTGTGTGTTAAACAAGACTTTCAGTACAAAAGATTTATCACAAAAATTGTAAATGTACAAGTGTATATTGAAGTCTGGATATAGAAAAACAAAGGCTGCTAAACAAATAAGCTAACTAATTGAGACCAAATTGCAAAAACGGAACAAATAAGCAATTCAGACATTAAAATTAAATTTTTATTGGGCAGTCCAAGTGTATTATCGTGTTATAGAGATATAAATGAAATTACTAATTAAAGTGGATTTTCTTTTAACATAGTCGAATTGTGTCTAACATCATAAAAGCAAAAGTGTTGAAGATATAAAGTGAAATTATCGTTTTATAAAGAGAGTGAGAAGTGCATTAGATTTTTGTGAAGGCAAGAGGAGATGGATATAAATATGGTTGGCACTGGCTTTAAAATGCCAAAATGGAACTCAAAATCATTAAATAAACTAGGACCTAGCTGCATACGATGAGACATGATGTGTGACATAAGAAAATTAAGAGACAGAATATGCCAAAGAGAAACTAAAGAATTGTGAAGTAAATTTGCATAAAGTACACAACAACACTTTTAGGAAGTTTAAAATATACCTGCTTATCCAGCCAGAAAAGATATTGTACAACAGCTGCACCATCCCGAATATGTGCCTTTTTTAATCCGTCCATCTCAACAGAGTTCTAAACAATAGAAAAGCCAGTCACTCAACAAAAACAAGTATATAATCTAGCACAAGCAATAACAAATAGATATAGCAAATTAGATTTGAGCATATGACCATAAACAAATCAAATAAACCTGTAGCTGCTTTAATTCTTATGGCTTTCCCAAACAAGTGATATTGTTTGCAGATACTCGATTATCACATCTCCAGATTTAAGAGTTGGTTTGACTTAAAAAAGCCAACCCAATTTAATCATATTCTCTAGTAGTTCATATAGAATCGAACTTTTGATCGATCAGGGTACATACAGCATACATGGACAATTAGAGAATCCACAAGCAGTTTCACTTGAATAAGGATACAGGAATTCAGGAATTCATTTTTTCATGTGTTGAAATTTTTGTAAAAAATTGGTCAGTTAAAAATGTTTATGAAATGGTCCGCACTACCTTGAGAGCTTTGGGAAGGGCCAAAGGTGACGGCTTCAGCAGAACCTGATCCGAATTCAGTTTCATATACAAGGCAAAGCAGCAGCGAGAGTCAATCCAAATTAGGTTGTGACCATTTTCTTCTGTTTTGTTTGTTTTAGCTAAAGAGGAAGTGAGCTGATTAGATGCAAGCAAGATCACATCTGAGCTCACTACATCATAGTCGCGTACTTCAATTTCATTCTCTTCCATATGAGAATTTACCTTCACAATATTAACAGTTATTACATAATGTCTGAAAGTTAGTCACTAAATTTAGAATATTTACAATGAAAGATGATAACAGATAACAGACAAACCGACCTCAGAAGATAACTTTCTTTTGTCCACATAAAAGAAGGCTGAGACTGGTGTTACAATGGCAAATGCATGAACAACCGGACAATAGGAGACATCATTCCCACGGACATTATACAACCAAGCAACCTGCATAGTGACATACAGAGTGAAACATGTTCAAGCAGTACAAAATCACGGAAATTACTATCAAAAAGGTCCACCTCCCTGCCCCCAAAGAAAAAACACGTTCTATAGTTCAAGGTAACAGAACCCTTGAGTGAATCAAGATAAAGTGTTGGGTGTACATTTACCTCATCAAGAGTTGTAATTACTATACCACGAGCTTTCTCCTGTTTCAGCTGTTCTCTCAAACCCTTCAACTTGTCTGCAACTGAACGCCCAGAAAATTCTAACTGATGTACAATGACATCATTGACTTCAGCCAGAGGCCGGCTCTTCCAGACCTCATCTACTAAGTTGGTGGACGTATGCACCAATTTCTGTTGTTTTTTTGCAAATGTATGCTCCCATCTTTGTGCAGTGTCCACTGATATACACCAAGTATCTGTACCAACAGCTGCATTGTTCGGCAGATTCTAGTGTAGCAAATCATAAAGTTCACTTAATATGGTCAGAAAATTGTAGACCGAACAGAACTTTCAAACAAAATCGAAGTCATACTAATAGCAGCTAAAAATATTCAAAGCAAACACCATCTCAGAAATTAAAATTAATTGTTCTTGTTCTACGAGAATAAGGACGTAATGTGGTCAAAGTTCAAACATCAAAGTCATTACCCTGCAGTTGCAGTTGACGTACTTATTTCTAAATTACAATAATATCGCACCAAAAGAGGGGAAACAGTATTACAAACCAGAAGAGTAAGGGTCAGCTAATAAAGTAAAAGAAGTCATCTTAAAATACCCCAAAACTTATTATCGCATATGATATATAGTGCGCCATAATTAGTACTCCCTCCATGCATAATTTTATGCCCCCAGTTATAAATAATTTTCTAAGAGCATTGATTCATATGCAGCAAGTAATCTTATAATAGTGTCATTGTAATTGTAAAATGCAGTCGTTAGCAATTGTTAAAAATCCATTGTAAATTCCTAAAAAGGACTCACATCTGCCATCCAGACATCTATATTTGGATCTTCTAACAAGCGCATAAGCTTCCACTGGTCCTTTAGCTGCTGTTCTGCCTGCAGGAAGTACCGACCATCGGTCCACAACAGTGCTTCATTCATTGTTATAAGTGCCACGCCTAAACAAATTTTTTAATAAAGAAAAATGATTAAATTTTGGAATTATACATGTAAAATGAATGCACATTAATAAGGACAACACGACATAATCTTGGAAGGGAAGTGATGCCAGTTGTAGAAATGACAAGAGCATTGACACGGGAAGGATTATCCGTTAAGATTCACTATAATTTATGTTTTGGTATATATGGACAATTTAAATATTTGATGTATTTTTATTTATTAATTAGGATAGTCTACTAGGTTTAATTATTTTTGGGTCCATTTATGTTTTGGGCTTACTTTTTAAGTTTATTGGATTTTATTTATTTCTAGGGTTTAGGTAGTATAAATAGTCTTTTAGGGTTATTATTATAGAAAAACTTTTATTACTCAGATTTATAAAAACTTGTGGCTGCTTATAGTCAATTTATCCAACTTTGTGAATTCCCGTGATTATAAAGTTATATAAATTCAATTCATGTGATTGTTTCTATTCTTTACTGTCTTCCGTTGTATCAGTTGGCATCAGAGCCTGGGAGTTAGCCTACAACAAGGACGATTCTATTGATTAAGCAAGAGACAACTCACTCCGATGTCAGTGTGAAGGAGAATGATGTCGAGCGAAGCTGCTTAGCCGAGGATTGCAATCAACCGTTCGTTCATCGTGGGGACTACGTAAAACTAGTCGAATCTATCTTTTAATTTTCTGTTTATAACCAAAAAAAATATTGTTGCTGCCGAATTACATTACCATAGTCGCTACCCATCACATAATTTAAAGCATTCATTATCAATTAGTTCACCAAGTTACAAATTGTTATCTCGTCTCTTTCATTGGAACTAACAAATGAAACTTGAGGTAACCCACTACTATTGGCTTTTGGTTTTGATTCAGTTTTGGCGAACTAGAAGTACATCCCCTCTGTTTTGGAGCAAGTGTAACCAAAAAAAAATCTGCAAGTTTAAAAAAGATCCTAGGAGTAATTTGTTTTGACAACTTGGTTCTTGCATCTTGTAATTCAAAATGTCTATTGCTACAAAGGTAAAGATTGCCTATATTAAGGATGAAATTTGTTATCTTAAAGATAGATGTGACTTGTTGGACTATGAAATTTATGTTCGTCATCGTAAAAACTTGTTGCCCCAATATGATGATCTTTTGGAAGAATTAGAGGAAGCACAATATAGACTAAACAAGTTGAAACATCGGTATCAAGTTGGGAAAGGAAGAGCTCGACAAGAGCGTCAAAGAGGTTTCTTTTCTGATTAATGAAGTTAGGAGGTGCTGCAAGAATTTGATAGCTTTCACGGAAAATCTTCAAGATCAATCCTATTTCTAAAACGTGTGATTTGTCCCTTTTAGTAGAAAGCGTGGAATACATAAAGGAGGTAGTTGAAAAAGCGATTATATTTAAAGACGAACCAAGCTTAGTAGTTGAGAATGATAGAGTCATCGCGACATAAGGATATACATATCGTAGAAATTGATATTAATTAAGAGATTGTTTAAAATCCTATATTCGACAACTTTGAAAATTTTGATTTCATTGTTCCTAATAATTTGTTTCAGTGCATGTTAATACGAAGGTTATGATTATTTCAAAATTATTTACAAAATTTTTCCTGGAGAAACAACATCGTGAATACATGGTACAAAGAAGATGACGAATGTCTAATTGTTGGTGCTTGAGACTACTTCATTTCAAATTTCGAGGTCGAATTTTCTCCAAAAAAAGGGGAATGACACGAGAAGGATTATCCGTTAAGATTTTCTATAATTTATGTTTTGGTATATAAAGACAACTTAAATATTTGAATTATTTTTATTTATTAATTAGGATAGTCTAATAGGTTTAATTATTTTTGGGTCCGTTTATGTTTTGGGCTTACTTTTTAAGTTTATTGGATTTTATTTATTTATAAGGTTTAGGTAGTATAAATAGTTTTTTAGGGTTATTTTTATAGAATAACTTTTATTCTCAGATTTATAAAAACTTGTGGCTGCTTATAGTCAATTTATTCAACTTTGTGAATTCCTGTGATTGCAAAGTTACATAGATTCAATTTGTTTTTATTCTTTACCGTCTTCCATTGTGTCAAGTTAGGAACAGAGTACACAGTATTATTGAAAGAACATCCAAAGCAATTGTGCCTTAGTAAGTAGCAACCCAATTATGATGAGACACGAATGATACAGAAGTTAATTCAATAGAAAAGGTTTAACATATCCGCCAAAAGATCAATTATATTATGTAATCAATATTGTATCAGGCTTATGTGCTCTTAAAAAATTATGTCTGGTAATTTTAGATGCTCTTAAAAAAAATTATAAGTTGTGATTTTGGATGCTTTTTCCAGTTCTCTACACCTATATAAATGGATCAATTGTACAGTACAGCAGGGTGCATTTGAGGTTTTACATCATTTTAAATAACAAATTAGTATATTTGAATGGATAATCTAGCTTTTGAGAGCCAAAATTTACTCAATTGTGATCCAAAATCAAAATAAACTATTTTAGTGCGAAAAAAATAAATTACAAAACAAAAAGTGTAAGAATAAAAAGGAACTAACCAGCACTTCCAGTGAATCCAGAAACAAATTCGCGCCTTTGGTCCCTTGAGGATACGTACTCACTCTGAAACATCCAAACACAACAAATTACATAAAATATCAATTCAATGCATTTGTGATCAGAATTAAAAACAACTCAAATTTTATGTATGGAGTACTACTGTATTAAGTACAAGTGAAAGTATGCAATTACTAATATACATCTCATCCAAACAATTAAATCGGCCTGTAGAGAGACACAGAGATAGGTAAGACCTGATGGTAATCTTCAGAAGGAACAACTAAGGCATCCAGAGGGGGAGAGTGAGAAGCCATTAAAGACCTCAGAGCAGCGAGAATGTCCGCCATCGTCTCTCTCTACTTCTGAAGAAATGATCGTGTTTAGAGATTGATTCGGTTTAATGACTATGAATAAGAAACCTTACACGATTTGACTTTTTTTTTTTACGACGAGAACCAGATTCCGGCCTTTTCGATTTGTTCATTCGTTTTTCTTGTTCTTACAAAATTAACCTTTTGATTGTTTTGATAAACAACATCGTGATTTGAGTTCATCTTAGTTATGAAGTTAATTTAAAAAATTATTTGATAATTAAAAAATAAGTTGTCTTACTTTATTTTACCATTTTAAAGAGTTTTTATTTAATAATTTTAAATATTCAATTTAATAAAAATGACTATTTATATAAAAAATTATCAAAAAAATTCAAAGTCTCTTAATTATTAAGATTTTATTTTCTGTCTTTACCAATTAAGAAGCGATTCGTACGTCTCACGTCTAATCAAATGTAAACAAATATCACCAAGTCTCACACGTCTCGCGTCAAGTCTCAACTGGGTATTATAATCTTCATTATTGGGAGAAAAAAATTCTAAATAAAATTTTCCTTAACCTTCCACTAAATGACCATCATATCTTATTATATTTAATAAATTTATT
Organism: Panax quinquefolius; assembly: GCA_020205615.1. Taxonomy (NCBI): domain Eukaryota; kingdom Viridiplantae; phylum Streptophyta; class Magnoliopsida; order Apiales; family Araliaceae; genus Panax; species Panax quinquefolius. The sequence continues at coordinate 164,436,099 of CM035153.1, read as the reverse complement.
AACAACTTATTATTAGTAAACAACTTAGCTTATTATTTAAATAGGGTCTAAATATAGATTAATACCTTGAACATTTTTTTTTTTTTTTTGAGATTGTCTTCTCAAAATTTTCAACTGAAAAATTAAACTTTTAATTTATTTTCACTTTAGAGATTGTTTTCTCAATTTTTTTCAATTAGAGGATTAATCAACTTACATTTAGATATAAATTAATAAACTTACTTTAAAAAAATTAATAATGATATTAAATTTACCCTTTTTGATACAAAAAAATTAATTGAATAAATGTTAAAATAAGACTCAATATTACACAAATATTTTTAGTCAGTCATAAATTTTTATTTTTTGACGTGTCATCATCAATTAGACATAATCAGAAAAAATAAATATAAAGGTTAATCTTCTTATTGAAAAAATTTAGAAGACACTTTTCGAAGTAGAAAAAAAAATAAAAGTTAAGAATATTAATCTATATTTAGAAACCTTAAGATAAATGGGCTCAACCTTTTTATCTCCACTCCAGTCTCCAGCTTGTGAATGCAAGAGACGTCAATAGCTTATTGGGCTCCATTATAGGCCCAATCTGCATGACTAGATTAAGCCGTTCCAATTATCTAATCATTCATTTTATACGCCCAATGAATCCTGTACTACTCAATTTTTTATTATTACAAATGCATTAGATAAAATCCATCCTGTGCATTATTGCTTTGTAATTTTTCTTCTTTTTTGCTGAATTATTGCCTGTACTAACTACTAAGTTGTGTTAATTGCTTGCCATCTCAATAGGAGATAATAAAAAAATAAAAAGAGAGGAATATACATATATATATACATGCATGATTTGGTGTATAGTTTTACGTATCTCCATCCAATCCTAGTCCCTAGCTACAACTGTACCAAATCCATAAAAAAAAAAAATAAAAATTAATCGTGTCTATATCATATGCATATATTAAATACATTTTACTAACATAACTACATAGCATATACATCACATAAACGCATGAGTACATACAATATCGTCTACTAGATATTATACAAACTCAAAAAGGAGTCCTCATTACAATTATTATCACACTTATTTCACGTAGTGAGGATTACTTAATGCTTACGGTTATTATGACTAAGATAATGCAGAATAAATTATCAATAGTCTTGAACAATGTTAAACCGATAAAATACAATGAGATCATTTAAAAGAGTCACTATATCTTTTAGGTTTTAAAAGGTTTTCATCATTGTTATAGGCGTATCGAATCACCGCTGACCACAATTATTCAAGCACTACGGTAAAGAATATTTGTGTATTCATTAATTTTATCAATGTTCATTTGTAACATTACTGATCGCCATTACGATTAATCCGAATAAATCATACCAATTATTAAAAATCTTTTGTTTTGTAGAAAGAAAAAAAGATCTAATTTTGGAGGGACAAAACTAGATAATAACATTCCAAATATATCTTATGTCCAACCATCTTTAGAACAAATTAGTTAGTTAGGGTGTTCCAACAGAATAATAATAAGATTTAACCGGTCGGTGTAAAACACACGATGGATGTTCCAATGGAATTAAAAAGACGGAACCGGGTTGGGTAAAAACACACAGACAAGATGTTCCAATGTAATCATAGAAGAATGTCACCAAGTATAGGATAATCCCCATACAATGTTATTCCAATGTAATAATAAGCGTCGGTTCTTCATGAATAAGAAAGAATAACACCCCTTACATTTGGTAGAAGATTTTCTAGCTTAAGACCGCTTACAATAGTGTGAAAAGCAAGTGGGCAGCAATTTGGTTTGGCCTTTTGTAATGTGAAGCACAAGTGGTTGGCGCTTTGTAATGTGAAGCGACAAGTGGTTGAAGCGTCTGGTAAAGGTAATTACTATTAACGAAGGTAAATACTATTGGCGGAATTAATTGACGGTAAGGTAATTACTATTGAGGCACATAATTAAAATTAAGAAAATAATTACATTATTAAGGGGTCCACCGATGAACGATTGAGCCATTGTATACGAATATTCCCTAACAAAGAATATTCCCTACCAAACGAATATTTTATAACACTTGCATCTTTAAAAATTTATAAATATTACCCACAACTATAACATTATATCAAATTTATTCCATAATATTCAAAAATAATATTTATAGAAAAATTCATCTTTATTTATAAAATTTGGGGTCTTCTGATGTGTGTGTGATCGATTTTTATGTGATAGTAGTATTATTGGAGAAAAAAAAGTAAAGGCTAGTTTTGGATAATAACATTCAAATATATCTTATGTCCAACCATCTTTAGAACAAATTAGTTAGGGTCATTTGATAAAAAAGCTGAAAAATCTTATCAAACAAATTATTGAATAAATCAAACAATTTTAACCCAAGTTTCATAGAAAATAAGAAATGTAATGAGTTAAACAAACATGTCAACATAATAATAAAATTACATTAATTTGGTGAGTCACTTTATAGTTCACGAGCAATTTGATAGCAACATACATAATCTTATTAAATAAATGTAGAATGTTTTTTCATATGTTTGAGGAAACAGAGTAGAATGTATTTTTCATATGTTTGAGAGAGATATCTTTGTCGGAGTATTATATATTAATTTTACCCATATATTTGATCTAATTTCTGTCTATTTAAATGAAACCAAAAAACAAAAATATAGCAAGTGCTTACCATGTGCAATAAAAGTTGATGGAAGTTTAAAGAATGGGAAAGAAAGACAGCTTGCAACCTGAAAAGGGAACTGCTTTGAGTAAGAGTAGTTTAAGCTTAGATACTGTGGATAAATATAAATATAAATATAAATATAAATATACATAAAGGATACATAGTACAACGTCAATCCTAGCCCTAGCTAGTATTCAAACAACGTTTTAAAATTACTGACACAATAATATCTTTTTGAGTCATCTTAGTCCATTACATGTTCACCTAAAAAGTCAAACTGAAAATACTATTGATAGTAACTTAATTCTTTAAGTAAAGATAAATTTTTCTCAATATCTTTAAATATAGAATTGGGGTGTTACAGAACTTACTTTGTCTGTTCTGAGCATGTGTTATGTGAATGTTTTAAGTACTTTTAATCAAACGCGTAAACTAGCTAGGGCTTTCCTTCCAATAGCAAAGATGAAAATAAAAAGATAAAAAGTAAAAGGAAGATGATGATGATGATGATGAAGAAGAAGCAGCTAGCCCTCCTCTAGCTCTTTATGGATTAATTTCCATTTTGGAGGAGTATTAATTTGACTATCATATTTTTCAATCAATAAGCGATTTGCTGATGCAGGTCAATTCTCTCACGGGCCAAGCGTGGAGTTTTAATAATATACTTAGATGTCGTGTTGTGTATCGATTGGATGGAGGTTAAATTAAATTATTATTATTTTTTTTTAAAAAAAACACTGCATATGCTGCTTGGAATGTAGCCATCAAGATTGGAAATTAAAAATAGGAGTTTAATTAGGGCACTCAAAGTCGTGAGCTACGCGCCTATTAGGTTAGGTTAATTAGGCAAAAATTAAGGCGTAATTCAAGGGTTTTCGGAAACCAAAGCTTTTAAACAATTAAAAGTAGTTTAGTAATTTCTTGTGGTAAATTTCTAGCTCAACACCATGCCATGCATGCGCAAATTAAAAGTCCCATATAAAAATTAATTACATACTAAAAGGTCCCGAGAGAAGAATATACTATATACAAAATACAATACAATATATTCTATGGCACTGGCTGGTAACTGGTAAGTAAGTAAGGAAGGAAGGATATATTATACCGTGTATGGCGGCATATATAGTTTTACTTTTTTATAACAAAATTGACTAGAAAGAATAAGAGACATAGTGTGGTCACATTGTTCAGCTATCACATGCTAGTATATTACTAGCAATTCCTTAATTTTAGGCCCTACTCTAATTATTATACATGAGATGAGGTCATACCCATATTAATTAAATATTTTATAAGTCCTACCTCCACGTGAAAAAAATTTACGTAAAAATATATGATGCACTACGTCTAAGAAGAACATTCATGAAGAAGAAGGATCAACATTTTTTTGGTACATTAATAAAATCGTGGTTCAACTTGCCATCAGAAACTTCAATAATATTTGTTATTTAAAAAAACAATTGGCATATTTATATCTATGATTGATAAACAAGTTTATAAGACAGTACTACTAAATTACTATATTATAATATAAAAAAAAAAAATTGAAGTTCAAATAAGACGATGATTTCAGCACCGGACGCCAATTTGAGATGGTAAATTAACATGATCAACGAAACTAGCTAGGTTAATTAAGGCTTTGCAGGACCACTGACGGATGGAGAATTAAAGAATGATCAAATAAAATTAAAAGTGTCCAATTAGGCAGGAAATGATATGATTCTACGTACTTGAAATGTTAATCAATTGCTAATCCAACAAAGTGAACGTGATTAGCCAGAGGTAAGTGTGAGCTGTTTAGAAAGTTGGAAATATGGGAAACAAGAGGGAGAGATGTCGGAATAAACTTGACAACCAATTGTTTAGTCAAAGAAAGCTAATTAATTAACGATCCCCATAATTAAACAAATTCCTACCCATACCATGCGCATCGTCAAACCTAATTAAATTAATTGCCATCTTGAACATAACAAATAAACATATAACACCATCCTTATTCTTAGTTACCACAATTTTTAATTACTAAAAAAAACTTAGGAGTAAATTAACTTAATCTTAATTTAACTTAAGCTAGCCTAAATCTTAATTTAATGTAAATGAAACCAAAGACCAAATATTGAGTTTATAAATTTTATCGAACAAATATAATTTAAATATCAATAAAAAATTATAATTTTAAAAGGTTAAAATAATTTAGAATCGAGTACCAAGTGTTTAAGTGGTTCATTTTAGGGGCTTAAATCTTATGATCCTTCTCTTGCTTAAGATATCATCAACCTGAATTTAGAAATAAGAAAGCAATAGCAATGTCATGATTCTATGGGGCCTATATACTAGTTGAAACTTGAAACCTAAACACCAATAAACAGCAGCCACCTCCACTTGAGTACATATATATATATATATATATATATATATATAGTGTCAGATAAAATTAAAGAGGGAAGCTATTGATGTAGTATAAATCAGTTAAACCGGGTCCGGATAACCTATGTATCTACACTATCGTCCGCGTGTCATGCTATATTGCTGCAGAAGTATTGCTACACTTGAATTGTTTCAACTTCCAATATTGGAACTACTTATCTCTTCTCATTTGTACTTGAGGCTACAGTATTATCCAAATTCTATGAACTGATGGCAACAGCTTTAAGGTAAGCGGGAAAAAGGAGGTGTGATTGGACTACTATAGCAGCAGCCAGCAACCAGACATAAAAAATTAATGATAAAATACTAATAAAATTGCCATTAAGAAAATAAACAAAATTATTCTTAATTTAATTTTGTTAATTGTGATCGCCACAACAACCATATTATAATATCCGTGGTTGTCACAATCCAATAATGTTATATCCTAAAAAAAATGTAATATAATTCAATTCAATTACATCAAGATGCAAGTCACATTTGTTTCAATTCATAATAATTAAGAAATGTGACACATGCATTTAAACACTAATTAACATAATCTTATTTCTGACCACTTTTGCCAAAAAAATCAACGATGTGGTCAGGGTGAGAGAGAAATAACGAGTGATGAATTAATGGGAGGAAGGCAAAATCATCAAAGCTAAAGAAAACTCTCTCTCTCTCTCTCTCATATATATATATATATATATATATATATATATGTTTTATAGAGAAAGGGTTGATGTTATAGTACTACATTAATTAATTAAGCAAGTAACGAAAGGACTAGCTAGGTGAACATCACAGTCTGCCTTTTCTCAGCTTATCTGGTAGTACAAAAAAAGCAAGTAAATAGAATAATAATATTTTTAGCAATTTGAGTTCAAACAACCGCATACCAATTTTCAAAATTCCTATAACTCAAAAAATAAAATTTATTATTTATTATACAATTATGATAATTGTATCAATTAAAATTAAATATATTCACATCAATTTAAAATTTAATAATAAAAGGGAGAGAGTAATAATAATAAATAAATATAGTCGGTCGTTTTTGGGATGGGATGGGATGGGATGGGATGGAATTGAATTGGTGATAGCTTGCTTGTAGTTGGAGCACGTATACATATGGTAGATACAGACTTTTAGTATGTATGTATGTATATTGGCGGCTATCTCTTTAAATGGTGCCATGGTGGTGAAGGTGAAGAAGAGTACTGGAGCGAGTGTCTCCTGATTGGTTGGTAGGCCTAAAGAGTGTTATAAGGTTACACGTGGAAGGATAGGATATGTGGTCCCATCCCAAGATAGTTTCGGGGTTAAGACGCGTGTGTTACTTTTTACCTTGCTCCCCATGTGCAATTCCTTGGCATGGAATGGAAGCTGTCCTTTTTCTCCTCCTCTTCCCGATTTTCTTTTTTATTTTTAAATGTTTAGAAACTCATCTCTCGATGGCAAGCTAGCTGGCTGCCTGGAGCTTTTAAGCCCTCAATATTTTATGGCTATCCTAAAGTATTTGACTACTTTCTTAAAAAAACTACACTATTACAATATAATAATAAAACTTAAAAATTGGATCATAACAAATTCGGCTCTTTTTGTGATTTAGAGGGAGGGAATAAAACAAAAGGTCAAGTCCTATAGAGAAGAAGGGTAAAAACACTAACAGTTAATTTGGTGAAAACAATATTTTATTTTACCCCCACTTTCTTTACATAAATCTTTTATTCCCATTTCTCTCCCTCTCCCGCCACCTATCTTTTAGCATCACTTTCTCCCTTTCCCCCTATTGTCTAAAGGAAGGGTAATGTAATAATAAGATTCATCTATATATATATATATATTATAAGTTGTATCTAATATTTTCTTTATTGCAAAATATAAGATCATTGTTGAAATTAGATTTGAGGCATTTTCAAACTCAAATTGACATAAATTCATTTAATTCGAGCAAATACTACTACTAAAAACCATTTGAAATGGACTAGTAAATATAATATTTATTATTATTATCTTCTTATAATTTTTAAAGAAACATATTTAAGTTTTAAAAAAATCTGAAATTGAATGGTTTTAGTTTTTTTTTTGTTTTGTGTTTTTCTGAATGTCTTTTTTTGTTGGTTATGCATCTACTACAATAGACAGAGCTATTAAAGGACAGACAGAGACAAAGTGGGCAAACTTTTTCTTGATGTTGATTCCTTCCTCACTCCAGTTGGTTGGTTAAGCCCAGCCACGTATTCTATTCCCACTTCACACAAAACCATTTTCTTCTGCGTCGTGCCAAAAATCCCACCAAAATGCTTTTCAATGAAAACGAAGTTTCAAAAAATACAAATAAAAAAGAAGTTGAGAGTAGAGTAAAACTCTTCTATAGACGCAAAAAAAAGAGACGGTTGAAGCAGATTAGACTAGAGGAGAGATGAGTAGATATTTTGGGATCATATCCTCGTTTCTTTTGACCTAAAAGTTTGGATTATGATACGAGGGATTCAAAAACCCAGAAACTCACTCCCCATCCCCCATACTGTGGACTATTGTTTTAATTGGACTAACAGTTCAGTCCCTTTTTTTTAAAAAAAAAAAAAAAAAAAACATTACTACCTCTTTCTACCAAAATAATAAATAATAAATAATAATAATGAGACTGATAATCCAATCACACAACTCAACTTATCTGAACGGACTTGATAAGAAACTACAGAAAGAAATTGAGAGAATAAAAATCTGCATGGTGAAGGGGTAAGGAATGTTAATCATGTGCCCCCAAAAATGGCATCTGCTTAGTGACGATCATGTTTGATGACCCAGATATCTATCATCTACCTTCAAAAAATATACATACTCCAAGAATCCCAAATCTTCATTTCTTCAATAATTGTATTTTGCTTATAATAATGCGGGTCAAAACAGATCACTTATTTGGGATGAAGATAATAATTTCTCTTGTACACAAATATTTTTAAGACACTATCTTATCATGGGCGGCCGGACCCTCTATCCGTATTTTATCACTCCAATATGACAAAGTCATACTTATTTGTACCCCAGTAGAAAGTTAATATGGAACAAAAATTGTTCCGAGACAGAAAATCATCCACTACCTTTTCTGTAGTGAATATATCAATCAAATTTAAAGGGTATAGGGGTAGAATGAATTTGGGACAATAAATAAGGAAGAGGAGGTGGGGGACCAAAAGGAACTGAGGGAGAACAAACAAAAAAATATAACTATTCTGACCAACCAATTACCTGGTTTTACCCATCTGGACTCTGGAGCCTCGCATGTGCGTACTCCTCCAATAGCTAATAAGCTAAGCTAAGCTAAAGGGTTGAGTTGGCTTGGCTGGTAGCCATGGAAAAACTCCCTTCCCTATCTGACCCGGTTTACAAATGCATTTTCCAAAGTAACCTATCTTTTTTGATCATTCCCAATTTAACTTCATTTACTGTTCATATTCCTATTTCCAGCATAAATTTTTTGTATATATTTATATATATTTACATATAAATATATAATTGTATATATATAATATAATATATTTATTTAAATATTATATTATATTAAATAATTTAAATTTCTAAAAATTAATTTTAAATATTATAAAATATTATCTTGTACACTTATATTTATATATATGAAAATTTTAAATTAAATTAGAAAAATAATTTATTCATGAATTGTCAAATCTAATACACAAGGAATAGTATAATCTATAAAAATATCATTTTTTTCAGATTACGAATAGTCTATTTTTGAAAATTTTCTAAATAATACATTGCTTTATTATCGATTTGTCATTTCAAGCTTTAATATTGTATTGTCCAATCAACTATTTAATAAATGAAAAATATTATTGTGTTCAATTTTTATTCTAAATTTTCATGTCTATATACATTTTGAACTATGGTTAATCAAAACACAACAATCAGTGTTCGTTAGTTTCTTACTGATCTCTAAGTTTGAAAAATATATACTATTATTGTATATTATGTATTTGGTACTTCTTACTAATATTTGTTTTTGTTTTGTTTAATTACGATGGATAATTTTTCGGATAACCAACACAATTACTCGGATATGAAAATTTTATGTCCCAAAATAATAATCGCTTTTTGAGATTTTAATCCATTTGAATTTCAAGATATGCAAGGTCATTATACAAATGTCGGTCCGAAAGTTACACAAATGTTGGTCCGAATTATACAAATGCCGGTCCCAGATTATAATAAATGAGCCTAGAGTGATTTTAACTCAAATAGTCATTATTCACATGAACCTGCAGACAATGAAGTAGCAAAATCTAATGCAATTTACAATCTAAGTGGTGCTGATGATTTCATCTCTTGTCAAGATACAGATAGTGGTGAAACAGATAATGACGATCTGAATGACTCCGATTCATCAAGTACTAATAACGAGGAAAGAGATAATATTCATGAAAGTGCTAAGGTTGATGTCGAAGGACATATTCCCATCACGCCATGGTTCACAACAGAGAGATTACTAACAACAATGTCACCGATAATTCGTGTGATTTTCCCAATTTCAACCCGCTTAATGCGATGATCTATTTGAAGGTAAATGTTTTGCAGATAAAGAAAGTGTTATAGATGCAATAAAAGTAAGTCACATAAGTGATTCCAAAAATTATCGTGTCCTAAAGAGTACCACAACATTGTTTGAAGCAAAATGCGCCGTAATTTGAATGTCCATAGAGAATTCAAGTATAAAAAAGAAACGATGTGGCTACTTTGAAATCACTAAGTTACCTGCTGTACACAATTGTCTTTTTGAGAACAATTCAGAGAGACCACAAAAAGCTTAACTCGAGGTTGATTGCAAATACCATAAAACAACAAGTAAAATTATCAATTAATTGTCTTATGAATTCATCATTTTTATCAAGTTATTAGTTACTATTTTATATTTTCATATTTTAGGTCACTTGGAAAGTCCATACATAAAAGTCAGTAACATCAGGGAGCAAATCACAGCAATGTACAAGTATCATGTTAGTTACAAGAAGGCGTGGATGGGAAAACAAAAAGCAATATCATATGTGTATGGTGATTGGACGAATTCTTACTCAAAACTTCCTAAATTTTTGAGTGCTTTGACACTTTTAATCCAGTACAAGTGTTTCAATCAAGTCGGTCATAGGATACAACACATCACCGCAATCGTGTGTGGTGGGCATTCAAACCAATGGCGTATGGGTGGCAACATACTCTCACCGCTTATCTCAGATTGATGGCACATTTCAAAAGGAAGGTATAATGGAAAGTTGTTGGTTGCAATGGGATTTGACTCAAATAACCACCAATATCCACTTCTGCTTACGGGTTAGTTAATGAAGAAACGACCCTCAACTCGGTCTTGGTTCTTACGCCAGCCTTCAAGATATGTATGCTCTGACTAGAAAGGGTGTGTGTGCATAATTTCGGATCGTCATGCCTGAATCATCAAGCAATGAAAAGAGAGCGAATGGCTTCACTTTGGTGACATGGGTATACATCGTTATTGTCTTTTACATGTTCAAGCAATTTTAGTTCAACTTTTCCTGGTTTACATCTGAAGATGCTATGTTGGATGGCTGGAAATACTTCTCAAGTGAGGAAGTTTGAGGCAACAATGATGAAAATAAAAGAGCTTAATCTCAAGTCGAAAAAATGGCTACTTAAATATTCCATTAGATATGTGGACTATGTCTCACGATGGAGGATATCGCTATGGTCAGCAACAACAAATATGATCGAAAGTTTCAATGGAAATTTAAGATCCGCTTTCGCTTCTTACCGATCACATCGATGGTGGAGTATATATATTACAGCTCTGTAAAATTAGTTGCGAAAAGACGTACTCAAACTTTAAGCGACATTCAAAATGGGCATACGTATTGCAAGAAATCAAGAGAGCTTTTCGAAAACATTGAGCTAAGGCATCAAAGACACAAGATCATCCCATACCATGAACAGAAAGGTGTATTCGAGATAATTACTGCACGATACAAAACAAATAAGGGATCTTGGAAAGGTGGCAACAAACATACTGTAGATCTGCATAAGGGTATTTGCACTTGTGGAAAATGGAACATGTATCACTCTCCATGTTCACATATAGTTGCTGGTTGTTTGACATGCAATCTTGATTGAAACAATACATTGAACCATATCATAATTTGACAACTCTATATGAGATGTGGCAATATGAATTTCATCCAATACCCAATCAAGCTTATTGGACATTTCCAATAACACACGAGTGGGAGAGATATGGTCTTCTCATACCTGATGAGAATTTGAGGAAAAAGAAAAATAAACGTGGGTCGAGGGGTCGAGTCGCCAGATTCGAATCGAAATGGATAATTCATGAAATGCCGAGTTTGTGGAAAATGCGAACAAGAGGGTCACAATGAGGCGTGAGTCAACGATGTCCTCAAAATGTTCATGAATAATTATCAAAATTATGATAATAATGTTTTTATTTTAATTAATGTCTTTTTTTTAATTATTAGTATGTTCTTTTTTATTATTTTTTTTAACTAAGATTTTTTATTTTCAATTTTTATTTGTTGTCTAATTTAAAAATATTTAATTAAATGTTTAGTATTATTTTATTTCGTAAATGATCAAATAGATAATTTAAATTTTTATATTAACTTAATTGATTAAATATATTTTAGTTTTAAATAATTAATATATATACGTATATATAAATATATATTTTAGTAATAATATATGTACATATGAAAAGTATGTAAAAATATTTAATAAGTGAAAATTTGGAATATAAACAGTAAATGAGGTTAGATTGAAAATGATCGAAGAAGGTAGGTTACTTTGGGAAATGCTTTTGTAAATTCGGTCATATAGGGAAGGGAGTCCATGGAAAAAGGAGAGAAAACCACCTAATTATACAACAAAAGGATCTCTACTTAAAAACTTCAAATCCATAGGCCAACACTCTTTGTTTATTAACTTCGAGGTGGTGGTCATATCCCTGATCCCAACCCAAACTACACACATTTGATCGCCTACTGCATATAATTATTTTCACACCAAAATTGACCCTCTAACCTTATCTTATTTGCCCAAACAGGAAAGCTAAATCCAACTAAAACTCTCCCCCTCTCTCCCTATTGTAGGGTTTCACCCAACTAATACTCCACAAAAAGTCAAAAAAGAGAGAAGGAAAAGAAAAAGTAAAAAATGTGTGCGTGATTTTCATAATATGACCAATCAATATTAAGGAAAATCCTTTTACATTCCCCACTCAATATGTAAACTACAATACTTGTTATGCTCAGTCAAAAAATTCTTGTTTTCATTTGAAGATAGCGTCCCGAATATATTGGATAAGATTAGTCAGTAGTTGTGAGGGCACACAAGCTGGTTCGTACATTACTTAATTTGGTTTTACTCTAACTTTATTCAACAAGGGGTATATTGTGTCCATTATTTGTGGATCAGCTCGGCACATTATTAAGGGAATTGATTATCACTAACCTACCATATTCACCCGAGTCACGTTTCACCAAATCAGACAAAAATCCTTTCCAGTGTTCTCATCGTCTTCATTTTCTGAATTTGGACTGAACACCCCTCCCTCATTCCCTTTTAAATGGCACATTTGATAATTTCAGCAAAAGCAAGGTCCATTAGAATTTTCTAGCTTTATAAATGGGATCCTTTCATTGGACTCTCAAAGTTCTAACAAGAGTTCCTCCAGCTTTAAATAAAGTCCCATCTTTGCACTCACTATAGTAGCACCAATTTAAAGAGAGAGAAACAGAGAGAGAGCCAAAGATGACAAGCACCTTGAATCATCAGGTTGATGATCAAATGGCACTCCTTTCTCAGTACTATCCTGGTATATACACCCAACAGGTACCAGAACAAGGTTAGTAGTCTTAGAAAGTATAAAGAACATATCTTACATGCACGCAAATATATGATCATGTGACTACTGAAATTTGTAACTCTGTTTAGGATCAGAGCTGAAACCTCGAAGACGGCGTAAGAAGAGCAAAGGGGAGGCAAGCAGTAGCGGCTTCAGGAAGAGGAAGCTTAGTGATGAGCAAGCAAACATGCTTGAGCTCAATTTTGGAAACGAACACAAACTGGAATCTGAGAGGAAGGACAGGCTTGCTTCCGAACTGGGGCTTGATCCGCGCCAAGTCGCGGTATGGTTTCAAAACAGAAGGGCTCGGTGGAGGAGCAAGAAACTAGAGGAGGAATACTCAAAGTTGAAAAGTGAACATGAGAGCACTGTCATCGAGAAATGCCAACTCGAAACTGAGGTCCGTTCTCCCCTCCTCTCTCTCTTCCCCCCACCATACAATCACAGATAAAACAATACAAGTTTCTGCGTTAATAATTTAAGTTTATTGTGCCTATGATGTATGTATATATTACTACTTCCCTTTGTTTCTAAATATAAGAATAATATGTTTTTTAGTTTCGTTCCAAAATATTAATAAAATGACTTCAGAAGTATAATGACTTTTGAATGCCTCATTTCTCAAGAAGATAAGCTATATCCTTAAATTTTATACTTTTAGTAAGATCTTTCATTTTGGAAGGGAGGGAAGTACGTACTTGATTTCTAACATCTTTTGGGTAGTGAAGAAACACGCATGAGAAAAAGTGGCTGGTTTTATTTTCTTTGTTTAAAACCTGAATCCAAGACACGCTACTGGAGTGGAGTGGAGTGGCTTTTGTCTTGGTTCAAGGATTTCATTTCTAGTCCTAAGAAAATTAGGTGATGATTAATAAAATTAAATAATTAATATCTAAACAGTTAGTATATCTTAATAAATTAGATCATCTGAGTGAAATAATATCTATATTTAAAAAATTGTTTAATAATTAAAAAGTTTAAAACATCTGAATGACTTTTAAATTTAAAATATCTCAAATTAACTTCTCAAAAATCAATAAGATCTTAAAATTTGGAATTGAGATAGTATAATATTTATAAAGGCTCCATATATTTAAATTTTTCATTAAGAGACAGTTCTTAAGGATTTAGATTTATATATCTTCCTTCTACTAATTAAAAGACTGAGGGACGAATAAAATTGTCCCAAACAACTTTACCCTTTTACATCAGATGTTGAGCTGCACCACCTTAGTTGTTTTCAAATAAACATACAAGGTACAAATATTCCGGATTCGGTTAGCATGAAGTTATTTTTTTTAGTAAGTTGGTTGATTAGATGTCGAGCCGCAATCTCGTGCCCCTTACTTAGTTGTTTACCTCAAAATAAACTTCATACTAACTATTTTCAAATATTCCTCTATTCCCCCCACACCACACCACACCACACCACAAAGTTTTTCTAATACTTTTTCATTTATTTACCTAAGCTATGGAGTTGTACTTCTTAGTTTTAGTTGTTTTCGTTCCCTTTTTTTTATTAGTTACATGTAACAAGAAGTTATTATTTTTTAATAAGTTTGTTGCCATGGGTTCAAGTAAAGTGTATGTATCCATTAGATAGCTACGCCGTCGTGTTTGGACATGCATGGGCTCTAGGCTCGACAAAGGCCAGGCCATGTTGCTTGGCTCGATAGTAACAGAATCAATCACTAAAATTTGACAAATAAATAGGATACTGACTGACACCCCATTAGACAACAAATGGTACTAACTACCTTTTCCAATTCACGAGCATCCGTACGAAGTTGTTTTAAGGTTTTTACTTTTTGATGTTGGGCTAACGGGCAGGTGCCTAACACTCTCGTTGATGGAGCACATGGCATTTTTTTCACGTGGACATCCCCACCTCCCCCTCCCCCTCCCCCCCCCCTCTCTCTCTCTCTCTCTCTCTCTCATAGTCACAATCCCAATTATTATAATTTAAAGCCTAAAAGATTAAAAATAATGTACTACATGAGTAATTTGTCAAAGAAGTCGCTTGATAGAAAATTGATGAAAATTTACACACAGGTTCTGAAGCTCAAAGAACGAGTTTCTGAAGCAGACAAGGAAATCCAAAAGTTATTGGAGCGTTCATCAGATGGGGGGTCGAGCAACAGCCCGAGTTCATCATTTTCAATGGAGATTCTTGGAGGATTTGGAATGGAAGGATTGGAAAATGTCTTTTATGTGCCAGAAAACAATTATGGAAATCATCATGGATTGGAGTATTGGGATAACTTATTATATGATATATGTAATTAATTAGATAAATTTAGTGCGTAGATACTGATCATCATCCTATGTAAATCTTTTCTTCCTTGCTTTCTAATTCTAGCTAGCTAGCCAGTGTTCTTGACTAGAGAAAGGATTGCATATTAACATAACTTGCCTTTGACTAATTCTAGTTTTGCTTTGTCATATAATGTCCCTTTCGCCTTTATAAATAATAATACTAACTCATGCAACTTTTAGAGAGAGGGAGAGAGAAACAGCGCACACAGTAACCTAATAGAGAGTTTTAAAGAACCATACACACTTACTGAGGAGGCAAATTTAGTCCTGTAGTAATTCTTAGCCACGTGGTACAGGTGGGGAAAGGATGATACATTTGGGAATTGGACAAGTTCCTTGAGATGTCAAAAGCTGAAAAGAAAACAAATGACAAAAGCATTCTTATCCTTTAATGCATATTTATTTAGTCTAACACGTGAACGACTATAATAGATTCAAATTCAATATTTCTACTCCAAATATTCTAATTAGAATATTCACTATGCCAAAGAATTACCCTCTCAAAGGACCCTATTGTTAAATTCAAGTTTGGATAACATAATTTGTACTACACCTTACCTAAACATTAATTGCACCCTTTAGGTGAAAGACTGCCTTACCAATCAGATACTTTACCGTGAGTTAGTGTTTCACAGCCTATTTTAAATTAAACCCCTTATCAAGTCTCTGTTAAGAAATCAGACGCAAATACACTAATATAAATAAAATATACTACTATATCAGGTATAAAATAATAACACAAGAATTTTAAGTAAAAACTTTACTGAAAATGAGGAGCCAAAACTCTCTTCAATAGAAAAAATCTAGGGAGGAAAATAAGAAATGGAGAATGTTAAATTTCAAAGTCTAAGGAGAACAAAAATTGGAGAAGGCAAATGCAAGATAACTTTTTCAACAATCTTCATCTTGGCTGCATTTTTCAAATATTGTGTACTTTTTCGTGTCTATGAATGTATAATTCTCCTTGGTTACTCCACCACGAACTCAGCATTCGACGAAGTGAATTAAGTTCTAACAATGCTTAAACTTTTCTGCTGTAACTGACTTTGTGAGCATATCTGCGGCATTCTCCTTTGTATGAACTTTGCAAACTGCAATGTCACCATTGTTTAACCACTCACGAATCTTGTGATATCAAACATCTATATGTTTGGTCCTAGCATGGAACACCTGGTTCTTTGCCTGCTTGAAACCTAATTCTTCAACTAGTCCCTTAAGCCACAAAGTCTCATTGCTTGCCTCTGTCAACGCCATATACTCAGCCTCTGTTGTTGATAATGCTACCGTTGATTACAACACTGACCTCCAACATATACATCCTCCACAAAAGGTGTATACAAACCCTGTCGTAGATCTCCTTGCATCTAGGTCTCCAACATAATCTGAATCAACAAACCTTGTAACCTCACTTCTTACGGTATCACGATCAAACATAAGACCATAATTTGTTGTACCGGCCAGATAATGAAAAATCCATTTCACAACATCCCAATGTTTTTTTCCTGGATTTGCCATATACCTGTTAACCACACTGACTGCATATGAGATATCTAGCCATGTACATACCATGGTGTACATTAGACAACCCACCACATTTGCATACGATCATTTGGACATATATTCTATCTCATCCTTTGTTGGTGGGCTTAATTGTGAAGATAACTGAAATGTGCTGCGAACGAAGTGCTAACTGGTTTAGCATTGTTCATGTTAAACCTCTCCAAGACCTTCAACACATATCATTTCTGAGTTAGCCACAATTTTCCTGCCTGACGATCCCTGTGAATTTCTATACCTCGGATCTTCTTGGCTGACCCAAGATCATTCATGTCAAATTCACTGCTCAACAAATTCTTCAGCTGAAGAATATACGACTTCCTCTTTGCTGCTATTTAATGTCAGCAATATTAGAGAACCATCATCAAGGGTTCTGAAATACACACTTTTCCGAACGAGAATAACCATGAGCCACCGTGAAGTTGTCAAACTTCATGTACTAGTGTCTCAGGTACTGCTTCAAACTATAGAGACACTTCTTCAAGCTGCAAACTAAGCTCTCTTTCCCTGGTTTAATAAAACCCTCAAGTTGTTTCATGTAGATATTTTCTTCTAAATCACCATGGAGAAAAGTTGTTTTCACATCAAGTTGCTCTAACTCCATATCATGTGATGTTACGATAGATAAGATCAATCGAATCGACATGTGTTTCACAACTGGTTAGAAGATCTCATTTTAGTCGATTCCTTCTCTCTGAGAGAATTTTTTGCCACTAACCTGGTCTTGAATCTTTCACCTTCTTTATCAAAATGAGTTTTCTTTTTCTTGAACACCCACTTACATCTTATAGCCTTCAATTCTTTTGAAAGTTGAACTAACTCCCAAGTTTGGTTCTTCTATAAAGACTCCATCTTTTCTGCCATCGCTATCGCTCATTTATCATTATCCTCGGACTGAATAGAATCATGATAGTTAGTTGGATCTCCACTACCAGCAATTAAGGTAAAGGCAACCATGTCTTCAAACTAATATCTATCCACTGGTTTACTGACTCGCCTTTTCCGATCTCTAACAAGATTAATGGGTATCTGAAGGATGATCATCTTCAATCTCTTCATATTCTTGTCTCTTCAGGAAACTCCACCTCAACTGGATGTTTCTACAAATCACTTGCTACAGATTTTTTGTTCTCAGACTTGTTCAGCATGTGTTTCTCATTGAACACCACATCTCTGCTAACAACCTTCTTCTTGTATACTGGATCCCATAACCTGAATCCATTGACTCCATCTTCATATTCAAGGAAAATACACTCTTTTGACATTGGATCAAGCTTGGACTGTCGCTTCTCGACTGACAGATGAACATAAGTTGGACAACCAAAGATTTTCATCATAGAAAAATCAATTGGTTTCCCACTTCATAGCTCTTCAATAATTTTGTAATCAATTCTAGCTGAACGAGGTCGATTTATCATGTAACACGCTGTGTTGAGTGCCTCAGCACAGAAACTCTTGGGCAATCCTGCATTCAACCTCATACATCTGACACGTTCCAATAAAATTATGTTCATCCTCTCAGCAACCCCATTTTGCTCTGAA
Source organism: Panax quinquefolius (assembly GCA_020205615.1). Taxonomy (NCBI): domain Eukaryota; kingdom Viridiplantae; phylum Streptophyta; class Magnoliopsida; order Apiales; family Araliaceae; genus Panax; species Panax quinquefolius. The sequence goes on along the minus strand of CM035153.1, from coordinate 164,417,675 downwards.
GTTCTTTTAACTGAGAAGTGTCTGATGATACCTTCATCCTACAAAACTGTAGGAATGACATGTCCTTGTATTCTGTGTCATTATCTGATTTGAAATACTTTAGCTTCTTTCCGGTCTGGTTTTCTACTTTAGCTTTCCACTGCTTAAAGATTATGAAAACCTCGAACTTTTGCTTCGTAAAATACACCCCCACTTTTCTGGAGTAGTCATCTATGAATCTAACAAAATAATGGACTCCACCTATTGATGTATGCTTGATCGGCCCCCAAACATTTGAATGTACATAATCAAGTACATTCTTACTGGTATGTGTTCTTGCCTTGAAGTTGACCCTCCATTGTTTGTTGTACACGCAAAACTTGCAAAATTTCAAACTGCACGTTTTGACACCTTTCAGCAACTACCTTTTGTGAAATTTTTTCATTCCACCTTCACTCAAATGACCAAGTCGCATGTGCCATAATTATGTACTATCACTGTTGGAATTATCCTACACAGAAATTGTTGTTCCACCAGCAACTGTGTCCCCTATCAACTTGTAGAGAGTGCCTTTTTCTGACCCTTCATAATTACCATCGAACCCTTGGTAATTATGATGACACCATCTCTATCTGAGATACTGCAACCTATAGAGTCGAGTACTCCAACCGATAGCAAGCTCTTCTTCAATTTTGAAAGATTCCTTACATCACTCAATGTTCTGACAATCCCGTCAAACATTTTAACTTTGATGGTGCATATCCCAGTAACTTTGCAGACTGCATTGTTATCCAATAAAATTGTACCACTATTGCAGGATGTAAAAGTATCAAACCAATCCCTGTGATGGGACATATGAAAAGAACATCCGAAATCCATGTACCAATCTATAAGGTTGCTATTGTCTCTAACAGATAAGAGATATACTTGTGAAGCTTCATTTTTTGTCATTGTGTACAACTCTCCGTCGTTGCATAGATCTTCTTGCTCAGCAACATTAACAGAATTTTCAATCTGATTACCATTCTTGTTACCATTCTTCAACAATGGACACTGATTTTTGTAATAGCCCTTCTCATGGTAATGATAACACTCAACCTAAGATTTATCATTCTTGTCTGGTATCGACTGAGACCTTTCTCGTTCTTTGCCGGAATACTTCTTCCGATTACGACCCCTGCTACGCCCATTTGAAAATGCAAGAAGACTATCTCCTTGATCTTTGGAAGTAGTGCCCCTGAACTTATCCTGGTCCAGGGCTACTAACATCACATCGTCAACTGCAAGCTTTTCCTTCCCTACAAGGAAAGTAGTCTGAAGAGTTAGTATAAATCTGGTAAAGAGACAAGAAGCAATAAGGTTTTATCTTCTTCGTCCAACTTCACATCAATACTGGTTAGTTGGGTCACCAATCTATTAAACTCATTCATATGATTGGTCAAATATGACCCTTCTTTCATTTGAAGCCGATACAATTCCTTCTTTAAATATAACTGGTTTGACAGAGACTTTGACTTGTAAACTTTCTCAAGTTTCTTCCACAAGTCCTTCGAAGAGGTATTTGTCAAAACATGATATTTGATTTGTGGCGCCAAACTCAATCTGATTGTTGCCACAACCTTTGCTTCAAGTTCCGTCCATTTTTCATCTGTCATAGTCGCTGATTTCTTCGCCTTCCCTTCTAGTGCCTTTGCCAATCCTTGTCAATACATCTTTGACTGTACACCGCCAAATACTGAAATTTGACTTACCGTCAAATGGTTCAACTTCATACCCAAATTTCTCTTTAAACAGATCGTACCAATTGGCCAGGTAAGTATAAGTCAGGCAGAAGTCTCTCCGTACTTTTGCAACAGTGACTAATTAAATAACAACCTTTCTTAAAAGCACTGCCTTTTGAAACACTTTCCTAGACACCAGTAGCGTGAACCAAAAGCTTTGATACCATTTATTAAGAAATCAGGCTCACACAAATACACTAAAATAAATACAAACACATTACGGTGTGAGATATAAAATAATAACACAAGAATTTTACATGGAAACCCTACTGAGAAAAATCATGGGGAGACATATCAGAAAATCACTATGGAGATTATAAACTCTTTACCTCTCTAGCTCTCTAATGCTCAAATACTTGAGATTTCTCCCTCTAACTCTTTTTTACTTCTCTAAGCTTGGTGTGTAGAAATGAGGAGCCAAAGCTCCCTTTTATAAGAGAAATCTGTGAAGGAGAACAAGAAATGGGGAAGGCTAAATTTTAAAGTCTGAGGATGACAAAAATTGGAAAAGACAAATGCAAGGCAACTTTTTCAACAGCCTCTAATAGCAACCTCCCGACACAACGCAGGAAGAACCTAATAAAAATGTAAAGGGGAACCAAAAATGTGAATAGAAAGTGGATTGATTTCCCAACATTTACTCTTAAGAGGAATCCATGATTAATTCTTGCAGTTTTAATCATGTTTCTTTCCGGAAAAAAAATAGTCTACTTCAATACAAGTGGGAGAACTGAGTATCTAAATTTTATAGTAATTTGCATGCATAAGAACTAGATTAACATTCTACCAAAAGTTCAAAACAAATCATATGATGAGAAAAACAGAACTAAAGATATATCAGCTAACATTCTTGAAATGAGATTATAAAGTTTTAAAGGATTCAAGATTCTAAAGGGCAAAAAGTTGAGCATAGACGTAGGATGCACATGTCACGACACAAATTGTAAATTTTAGATTTCATAAAAGCAATAAAGATTATTCTAGAAGGAATCTAAGAAACATGTAAAGAACAAAGATAAGAACAAATAGAATATAGATACACCGAGTACAAAAACACATGTCAATATTGCTCGAGTAAGAACAGGTGAGTAATTATAAGTTCTGACCTTTTTCTCGAATCATCAGTTCCTGAATTAAATATTTAATATGGTTAGATGGTGAAAAATCTTCATATCAAACAAGAGTGTAACAAAATTTTCACCTGCTCCTAGTAACTTAGTAACTGAAAGAATTTCCGGGCCATACCTCATCATCATAGAGTTGTTGGGGATTGCGGGGCAAACATGCCATCAACTCTGCATGGAAAATAAAAGTAAGAACTAGAAAAATTTCCGGAAGGAACTGTATAAAATATATTATTATTTTCTGAAGCATAGAAACAAAAAATATAGATTACGAAGGATTTGTATAGAAAGAAATTAAATTTCAAAGGTGATTCCTCTGCAAATGTTGCAGCAGGTACCAGACCACCACTGATCACAAAATGCTAGAGAATATATTATCATCTGTCTTTCTTTTTAAGTTGATTACGTAATCTCACTTAAATGTCAACTAACTGAAATAACTATGACAATCTTGCATTGCTAGTTATCAGTCAAGGTAATCTCGATAACATAACTTGTCCTCTCATTGATCATGATGAAGCTGTGAGTTTCAGATATTTGTTTATATTTGCATAGAAACCAAAAGAAATAAAAAGAAAAAGGACAAATATACCATAAAGAAGACTATTAAGAACTGGAAATAATTTAAATTAAAAAAAATTAGATATGCCCTAACAAGTAACCACTTATGCATGGATAGACTTCAGTATAAGTTATAAACATTAATAATAACGAATGAGGATGTTTCAGGTCATCTTGAAGACAATATTGCTTGAATGATTGCTATATCTTGTGCTGTAATATCGAGAACTAGACAGATATACCACGTCCATGCAAACCCACATGAATCGACACCAATTTTGTGTAAAGGAGGCCATCATAACCTTCACATGCCATCACCCATTACAATTCTTAACTGATAGCGGATTAGAGGCACCATTACCCACATCATTTGCCAACCTGTAATTAGTAGAACTGTTGTCACCAAAGGTCCATAACTGTAACTTAACCACCTGCACTACTGCGGTATCTTATAACTAGAATTACCAACGGTAACTTTATTTCAGCACAGCTACACTGCCCACCAAATAAATATTGCACCTGATGCAATGCATAAAAGAATACAAATCAAAAAGTAAATTAAAATGAGGGTAAAGTGGGAAATTGCCTGAGCATACTTAACATAGCACAATTTAATTTACTTATATTTATATTTTAGGCTAGTAAACAATCAGTATGGTCTTACTAAATTATATCAAATTTAGGAGCTAATCCTTTAGAAATTTTCTAGTTTGCCTGAACCAGTTCATAGTTAGAATCACGGATCATAGTCTAGGCCAAGTAATGTTAATTGAGTCTTGTCTGTGGTTTCTATTCAAGAATGTGTAACTAAATTTCAATTTTCCCTCTCTAAAACCCTTAGGCTTAGCCTAAATTGAGATAGAATGAGGATTACAGATCACTACCTCATTTAACATACCTTCTCCTAAATTTTTGGCAACTAACAAATTTTAGGAAGAAGCCAATTCAAACCCACACCCACTCCACCAATATTTCGTCAACAGCTTTTCTCTCTCATCAACCCCTGGCCATAGAAGCTTTCTATAACTAATTTCCATCACAAAGTTAATATTGTTATACCAAGTTTGAAGTTAGCTAAGGTGAACTACATCAAAACTTAATAAGCATTACTGCCATCACAAATGCTAATAAGCTAGTCACCTATTCGATAGTTTCAGTTCCTTAGCCAATTGCAAACACTCAAAATCATTGAAACAAATGCAATCATTAATGTGAAATTTCATTCTTACAAGCAGGGTCATTAGTCATTTCAAACTTATTCAATAAAGTATTGAATTAGTGACGTACAAATAATTAAATGTCAAATTGTCAATATGTCATTATGAAGTTGAAAATACTCTCTTAAGAGAACAATTCAATGAGGCTTTCAGACCACCTATGGGGTTTATTTTAATATAGGTGGAATGACATACATTCATTTCTTTTCTTTTTCTTTTTCTCCTGTATTCTGGTGTTTGCTTGTGTGTTTGAGAGGGTGCGTTACTCACAATGTTTTTGAACTAAATACAAACTTAATAAAGTTTTTAGCTTGGCTCAAGTAAACTATATATTGTACTGTTTATATATAAAATGAAAGTGCATGCTACCGAGGAAAACACTGGTGACAACCAACAATTTTTCACAATACAATTGTCAAAAGGACCAAGTTCATTGTGCTTGCAGTTTTGTCCTACAGGATTTCAATATTTCTCTTCTGACGTGTATGAAATATAATTGACTTATGCAATATCTTACAATATAAGCACCAATGACGCCCAAAATTAGGTATACATCACCCATCTTGGGTCGCCACTTACATGGTACATAAATTCAAATACAACTTACTAATATAACTGCGTGTAATATAATACGACATAAACCCGTGAGTTTGAATACAAATATTGTCTACTAGATATTATACAAACTCAAAAGGAGTCCTCATTATAACTATTATCACACTATTTCACGTAATAGTGAGGACTACTAATGCTATCCTCCGGACCATTACTCTGCTCCCCGACTCGTCCCAAATTATGTTCTCATTTCCTCAAGAGAACAAAGGAAAGAAAGGGTGAGCTCAACTAGCCCAAAGAAGAAATATTATGACTAAGATAATGCGTAATAAATTATCATTAGCCTTCAACAATGTTAAACCGATAAAATACAATAGACAACCGCTTAATCATAATGAATATGCAATCCATTAAAAGAGTCAAGTAGAAAATAAAGTCTACTATCTTTTAGGTTTTAAAAGGTTTTCATCAATTTTATCACTAAGACTCAGCTTTAATGAATAAACCACAATATCTAATCATCCCCGCATCTACTGGCCAAGGATTTTCATCAAATTATCAATGGTCACGACTATACCGAATCACCCCGGTCATAATCATACCAAAAACTATCCATCATCGCATTACAAAAGCCACCGAGGACTTTTATCACATCATTTATAAACTGTTTATGATTATACCGAATGATCCTCGGTCATAATCATACTAAGTTCATCTATGCACGTAAGCCAAAGATAACATAATATAACATGAGGATGATGACAATGACATAATAATTCAATAAAACAAGTTCAAGAATTATTTTATCCAGAATTAAGTAACGCCCAAATTGTCAACAAGATACTGCTTTTGTAGAGTAAAATTCAAGAATGATCGTAAGAATATTTCCATGAAAGATATCGATGAAACGCAAATATCAAGGATATTCTACTAATTTCATGGAGTATAAAGTCAAAGTTTTAACCAACTGGGTATATAATAAAGAATGGAATAACAAAAGAAATCACCACGCACGCAGATTGAGATGTGTAAAAGTTATTCCAATGTAATAATAATAATCTAACCAGTCGTGAAATTACACCGGCTGTGATGATCCAACAGTAATAATAAATGCCTAATAATAATAAATGGAACCAGTCCTGTAAAACACACGCATGTGATATTCCAATGTAATAATAAATGCGGAATAATAAACAATGGAACCAGTCCTGTAAAACACACGCATGTGATATTCCAAATGTAATAATAAAGAATGGAATAATGTAAGAAGATCACCAAGTATAGGGGATTCATGTATACAAAGTTATTCCAATGTAATAAATAAGAAATGGAATAATATAAGGATTTCACCAAGTATAGGTACGCCATGATACAAAAGTTATGTATGTATAGGTATGCCACTTTTTACAAAGTTTTCCAATGTAATAATAATGAATGGAATAATGTAAGTTCTCTTCATGAATAAGAAAGAATAACACCCCTTACGGTACAACAACAAATAATATCCCTTACCGTAAAAAGACAATCGGATATCAAAGTAAAGTGAAGTACCGTATCACTCTTCTTCTTTCTCTCTATGATTTTCTCTATAGCTTCTCTATAATTTCTCTCTGTAGTTTCAAAGAATTCGTAAGAAAATAATGAAGGAATGAGCTTCTATTTATAGAAAATAGAATGCATAGTAATTAATCCATATAACTATCCAGTCCATTTGATTTACTTTAACTGACTATCCATATTTAAAGCAAAATCTTTTAAATAAAATATAATATATTCTATTTATATAAAAACATTTTACTATACAAACACTATGCAACACTACGCAAAACACTATGCAACACTATGCATAATAAAATATAATATATTATATTTATGTAATAACTTTAATAAAGTATTCTCGCTTTATATAAAAAGATGTTTCGCTTTTATTACGTTAATAATACCAATAAAACAAAACGCCATTATCGCTATAATAATTCATATTATTAATCGACAATAATGGAATCAAACCGAGTGACTTCTCACATAAGCATCAATAATCAATACCGCAAGTGCTACTACGCAACCACACGACATCGCATTTTTTACTACCGAGTAGTTCAACAATATCAACCAGAAAACTTCCACCGTTATTTCAATAAAATATTTTTGTCATTTTCAATCCGACAATAATTTCATTGCTAGGGGTCCACCAATGATTGAGCCATTGTATTTAATATTCCCTCGCTAAACCGAATATTCCCCACCAATCGAATATAATATAACCACTGTGATACTTTGCAAAATTTATAAATACTACCCACAACTATAATATTATCTCAAATTCACACCATAATATTAAAAATTATTTCACAAAATTTAAATCTTTATCGATAAAATCTGGGTCTCACAATCTCCCCTCCTTATGGAATTTCACTCAAAAATTAGGGTACGACTGGTATGATAAAGAGATGAGGATACCTCAATACCTTTATCGTTAAAAAATATTAAATTCATCTTCGCAATCCTACCAAAGATATTCATTAACAACTCATCTTTGCACTACAGCCAAAGATATACAATCAGAAACCAATAATGCCGAGACGCAATTTAATAAGATTACCACCACGAATTATCCACGCACCAATCGCCAAGGATATTCGTGTTTTCAATTACTACCATGATTATACCGAATAATCCTCGTCATAATCATACCAAGTCTATCAATGCACTACTACCAAAGACGACTTTTTACCACATCCATGAATTAATATTTCATCACGAGACTCAAATTCAATAATTAATTCATATTATCGAATCATCCCCGCACTACGTGCCAAGGATATTCATTAAGATCATCACGACACTACGAATTATCCACGACTACTACCAAAGATAATCGTAGTATTCATTAAGATCACGACCACAATTTATCCACGACTACTACCAAAGATAATCGTGTATTCATTAAGATCACGACCACAAATTATCCATGACTACTACCAAAGATAATCGTATATTCATTAAGATCACGACCACAAATTATCCATGACTACTACCAAAGATAATCGTGTATTCATTAAGATCACGACCACAATTATCCATGCACTACGCCAAAGATAATCGTGTTTTCAATTACTATTATGATTATACCCCAACAATCCCGGTCATAATCATACCAAGTCCATCTATGCACGTAAGTCATGTATTTACTTTCAACATAATATAAGCACGAGGATAATGATATAAAGAATCAATCAAATGAGATAAAGGATAAATATTAAACATTTATAATATAATTTATCCAGATTCAAGAATATCCCCATGTTATCAATCACTTAATAATCTCATAATCTAATATCATTAATATTATAACAATATTTTAATCACTTCTTAAATTTATAAACAATTTATCTCAATTGTTTACGCTTTTACCATATAATGCATTTAATCATTCAAAAATGCCATACTCATAAGATATCATCACCAATTATCAAATCCTCAAAACAAAAAATATGATATACTCTATATAGGATTCTCTAGCCATAAAATCCTATTTTCAACTTTGTTACTTCACATAACATATTTAACTCATATGTTCAGAATTAAACTATTTTCATGAAAAATACCAAATCAGTCCCAAAAATATTTCTTTTCCGGGATTTAGCATAATATAGTCCCATAATGAAAATATATTTTTCTCGAATTTTTAAAATTCATTTACTATTTTTCAAAAATCAATTTCTAATTAATTTCTTAAGAAATTAGCTACCTCAAGTTTAACTCCAAAATTTCCAAATCTTGGCAGACCTTACACATGTTAACGTGAGCTTTTAGTTTAAATTTCATGGTCATCTGAGTTATAGAACTCCTATTATAGCATTTTTCGTTTAAAAAACCTAAATATTGAAATAGTCATAACTTGCTCATTTTAAGTTAGAATGAGCTCATTTTTGGACAGAGGTACTTTATACCATATACCTTCATGTCCCAAAAGGCCAGAATTTTTCTCATAATTTAAGTGGCCAAAACAGCCCTCTAAAATCATGGCGTAAGCTTTTTTTGGTTTTTGCAGCTTTGCACTCTTTGCTAAAATCAGTCCACACAAAAAAATACAACACCTTTTCCAAAATTCCACTTGGATTAGTTAGGTAACTCATAGATCTAACTCTAGGACTTGACCACACCGAAAAATTCAAAATATATTAGAGATATGGTCAATTGAATTTCATGTTACGCTTTTTCACAAAATCTGGTTTTCAACTCTTGTGATTTTTAAGAAACTTTCATGTTTTCACATACTAACCAACATAACTCATCATAACACTTACTAATACCACGATACCCATGATTTTCATTAGTCCAATGCTTTTATTATGACTTTCATCATAATCCACGTAAATGCATCCTTTTAGTCAAGAAATATTCGAGGGTTTAAGAAATGGGTTTTTAGACTCGGTCAATACAAAATTCGATTTCACGCCTAAGTAGGCTAAGAAGTCTTCAAGAATACACCAAGAAATTTATTAATAATAGAAATATCATTCAAAATCGCGACTTCATCCAAGACTTGATAAGACGTCACATCGATACCAACCGTGACTTCTATCCCTTAACCTAGATAAAGACCTCACAATGATACCTATAAACTTGCCATCTTCATTCACGATGTCGCCTACGTAAAGTCCGGCTTTGCAGTGCATTCCACACAAGGAAGTCAACAACGAAAGGTTCGGGGCTCTTTACTTATGGCTCGATATGACAATAATCGACTTTTAGTAGTTCACATTTGAATTCGCACAACAACAAGTTGGTTATGAATATAAAAGCTAAAAACCTTACAAAAAGCATGATGAGTAGTTAACCAATCGATTCCTAAAATCACATCAAAGGCAAGTATTTTCAAAAGATAAGATCGACAGTAACGTGAAAATGTTTATTCAATCAAACAAGATTTAAAAATAGTAGCTGTAATCGAAGGCTCCTACTAACGGTTTCAACCAATAAGTCAAAGTTTAACTTCTTCTGAGTCAAATTTAAACGCCGAACACAACTAGTGAAATAAAAGAGTGGGTAGAATCGGTATCTAACACTAAGATAGACTTCGCAAGAGCTTATGATTAACTTACCCGTGATAATTTTATTCAAGTTCCTCGTCACGAGAAAAAAACGCCTTCTTAAACTACCGGCTTTTGGTTTGTCCGGGACAACCTTTGGTGCCTCCATCCTAGTTGAATTTGTCTTCTAGAACGACAAAATCGAGCTAAGTGACCTTCTTCCCACAATTATAACACGCTTTGATTGACACGGCGCAGCTTCGGATCGATGTGTCCCTCTCCTCCGCATTTGAAGCATATAGACAGTGGTCTTTCTCCTTCCTTAACAACGGTGTCAGGTCGACGCCTTTCCATCATCATTGAATCTCCTTTTCTTGAAATGTCCATTCTTATTGCTTTGACCTCGATTACCACCGGTGGTTACCATATCCGCCCGCTGATTCTCCACGCTTGTTGTCACCGCTCACGACTACTCTCGCCGGTATTATAATTTTGCTTACGCTTCTTTTTAGTCATAGGCTGACTCGTTATCGCGCTCCACTAATCGAGCCCTATTTACAACATCCTAATACAAACACGCTTTACGAGAAATAAGATGTCGACGTATTCCCGCTTTCAAACCTCTTAAAACATTCGCGCCATTCTCTCTTCATTATCCACCAAGTGGGACGAATCGTGATAACTCCGCAAATTTTGCCTCGTATCGCGACACTGGCCATATTGTTTTGTTCCAACTTGATAAACTCCACCTCCTTCATGTGGCGAATACTTTCAGAAAGTATTTGTCGTTGAATGTACCTCTCGAACTTCTCCCAAGATATCTTCAAGACAAAGAAGTCGAGTACGCTTTTACCGATTCCCACCAAGAATCAGCCTCCGCAAGAACATAAAGGCGTAAGGGGACCTTTTGCTTCTTCGAGCATCCCAAGACATCAAATATCTTGTAATCATTTTATCCATGCTTCCGCCAAGTGGTTTTGCTTCCCTTAAACTCCGGTGGTCCCAAATTAATTGTTTAATGCGTGACCGCCGAGAGTTTTCCGTGTTTCACCCACGCTTTTGGATGTAAGTCGCTTTCACCGATGTCGCATGAATTCTAAAACCTCTTAAACGCATCTGCCGCTCATCAATCGATCGTTGTTGTTGCATACGAGGATTATCGCCATCCTCGCTCAGACATTGTCCCGATTATCGATCCGAGAGAATCAACACTCTCATGTGCTCCATCATATTCTCAACATTCTTGATGCCATTTTCAAACACCGCCACAAAATAAGGGTTAATCGACACGCAACATATTATCACTATACTCAATCGACCAATCAAATACCAAATAAACTTAGTAGGTCATACTAGCTAAGGAATTCCCTATCTCTCCTCCTAGTTCTAGTCTCACATCTTAGCCAGTGGATCATATCCTAAGCTCGATACCAACCGCGACGCCTCCCAAAATTAGGTATACATCACCCATCTTGGGTCGCCACTTACATACGGTACATAAATTCAAATACAACTTACTAATATAACTGCCGTGTAATAATACGACATAAACCGTGAGTTTGAATACAAATATTGTCTACTAGATATTATACAAACTCAAAAGGAGTCCTCATTACAACTATTATCACACTATTTCACGTAATAGTGAGGACTACTAATGCTATCCTCTCGACCATTACTCCTTCCCCGACTCGTCCTCAAATTTATGTTCTCATTTCAAGAGAATAAAGAAAGAAAGGGTGAGCTCAACTAGCCCAAAGAAGAAATATTATGACTAAGATAATGCAGAATAAATTATCATTAGCCTTCAACAATGTTAAACCGATAAAATACAATAGACAACCGCTTAATCAAGCAATGAATATGCAATCCATTAAAAGAGTCAAGTAGAAAATAAAGTCTACTATCTTTTAGGTTTTAAAAGGTTTTCATCAATTTTTATCACTAAGACTCACTTTAATGAATAAACCACAATATCTAATCATCCCCGTACTACTTGGCCAAGGATTTTCATCAAATTATCAATGGTCATGACTATACCGAATCACCCCGGTCATAATCATACCAAAAAAAACATCCATCATCGCATTACAGTGCCAATCGAGGACTTTTATCACATCATTTATAACAAGCCATGATTATACCGAATGATCCTCGGTCATAATCATACTAAGTTCATCTACGCACGTAAGCCAAAGATAACATAATATAACATGAGGATGATGACAATGACATAATAATTCAATAAAACAAGTTCAAGAATTATTTTATCCAGAATTAAGAACGCCCAAATTGTCAACAAGATACATTTTTTTGTAGAGTAAAATTCAAGAATGATCGTAAGAATATTTCCATGAAAAGATATCGATGAAACGCAAATATCAAGGATATTCTACTAATTTCATGGAGTATAAAGTCAAAGTTTTAACTAACCGGGTATAATAAAGAATGGAATAACAAAAGAAATCACCACGCACGCAGATTGCAGATGTATGTTTATTCCAATGTAATAATAATAACGGAACCAAAGTCGTGAAATTCACAATCGATGTGATGATCCAATGTAATAATAAATGTCAATAATAATAAACAATGGAACCAAATCCGTGTAACACACGCATATGATATTCCAAATGTAATAATAAATGCGAATAATAAACAATGGAACCAGTCCTGTAAAACACACGTATGTGATATTCCAAATGTAATAATAAAGAATGAATATAATGTAAGAAGATCACCAAGTATAGGGGATTCCACAGATACAAAAGTTATTCCAATGTAATAAATAAGAATGGAATAATATAAGGATTTCACCAAGTATAGGTATGCCAGATACATCAAAGGTTATGTATAGTGGTATGCCACTTTTACAAAAGTTATTCCAATGTAATAATAATGAATGGAATAATGTAAGTTCTCTTCATGAATAAGAAAGAATAACACCCCTTTACGGCACAACAAATAATATCCCTTACCGTAAAAGACACCGGATATCAAAGTAAAGTGAAGTACCGTATCACTTTTCTTCTTTCTCTCTATAGATTTTCTCTCTAGCTTCTCTCTATAATTTCTCTCTCTGAGTTTCAAAGAATTCAGAAGAAAATAATGAAGGAACGAGCTTCTATTTATAGAAAATAGAATGCATAGTAATTAATCCATGAACTATCCGTATTGATTTACTTTAACTGACGGTCCATATTTAAAGCAAAATCTTTTAAATAAAATATAATATATTCTATTTATATAAAAATATTTTACTATGCAAACACTATGCAACACTATGCAAAACACTATGCAAAACACTACGCAACACTACGCATAATAAAATATAATATATTCTATTTATGTAATAACTTTAATAAAGTATTCTGCTTTATATAAAAAGATGTTTCGCTTTTATTACGCTAATAATACTAATAAAACAAAACGCCATTATCGCTATAATAATTCATATTATTAATCGATAATAATGGAATCAAACCGAGTGACTTCTCACATAAGCATCAATAATCAATACCGCAAATATACTACGCAACCACACGACATCGTATTTTTTTACTACCGAGTAGTTCAACAATATCAACCAGAAAACTTCCACCGTTATTTCAATAAAATATTTTTGTCATTTTCAATCCGACAATAATAATTATTGTGGGGTCCACCAATGATTGAGCCATTGTATTTAATATTCCCCGCTAAACCTAATATTCCACCAATCGAATATAATATAACCACTGTGATACTTTTTGCAAAATTTATAAATACTACCCACAACTATAATATTATCTCAAATTCACACCATAATATTAAAAATTATTTCACAAAAAATTTAAATCTTTATTGATAAAATCTGGGGTCTCACAAATTCCCATGTAACCATGTAAATAATTGCATATATGAAAATTTATTTATAATTGTAACCATGTTAATTGTGAACATTGAGGGTTTTGAAATAAAAGAAAAAATATAATTAGAGGAAAGAAAGAATACAGAAAGGAGGACAAGGAGTCCCTCAAACAAAAGTAAGTGGAAAAATAAAGAAAAACTAATGAATCACTGCCCGTCTGCCCCCCCCCCAAAAAAAAAAAACTTTGTGAGCATTTGAAATAGCAAGTCCTAAAAGCTCCCAACCCAAGCCTAAATCAAAACATTATAAAGTCCAATTTTCAGTCTACATAGATCCTCTGCCAGATATACAATATGCAGATTGATCAAATTAATTTGTTTGCCAAACGATCCCAACTACTTGGTGATAAATCACTACAATACAAAAACGTCCGTGCTAAAATTTTCCGGATATTATACTATCCACGACATAATACAAGGTCTTCAGTTTGAACTGCATAGACTTAGTCAATTAAAGTTAATTTTCCCTAATAAATTCTTCATTAATCCTTATAATCATGCCACCCCATTAATACATAATAGATTGCTCCTGCTCTGATTTCCCACCATACAAGTTAAATCATCAAATATTCCTGTTCGCACTATCTCCAATTCTCCATTCAACATAAATTATCATACAGCCTTGATCTTATCTTGAAAATCATAATTTCTGTGTTAGTGAAACAGGAATTGAAAAGGTAGATTGCATATATCAATACTTTGCGTATATAGTTAAGAACAAAAGTATACAAGCAAATAAATCTATTACGTGGATTCACCAGTTATGGAACAGACTCAAAAAAGATTCATGACAATGAATCAGATTAGGAAAAACTAACCTGTTTGTCGCATGTGAATATTGTGACCTCTGGAAACCCCATTAGCTAAATACAATCGGCTGAATTGGTTCTGGCTCAGCCAGCCGTTGCATGTAATGGGTAAAAGACAACCCTTCTTCAGCTTCTGTACCTCTAAACCCTAAATCCTACTGATTTACGCGGACTACTCTTGCTTTGGCGTTCGTTTTCCCTCCCCATAAATTTAATTTGGATTTTGGTGGTCATTATATATTTAAGGAATTGTTAATTTTATAAAGGCTTTGCTTATATTTACAGTAAAACCGTTCACATGCACATTTTAATGATGCACGTGCAAAACATTTTGATCTATATTAATTAATTGATTAAAATTAACTAATCTTATATTATATACTCCACTTAAATTAAAATGTGTAATTTAGAATTTTTTTGGTTAACAATTATTATTCTTACCCCACTTGTTACCTATAGAAAAAAATCATTTAAAATTGTTTATTAACTGAGATTTTGAAATTCAAACTAAGATGTGAATTTTTTAAATTTTCAACATGATATTTTTGTGCTAGAGAAACTTAAAATTCATATTGTAAGTGAATTATGTAAATATTTTAAAATTATATTTTTATACTTAATAAGATATCACAAGTAGTTTTTAATAGTGATAATTTTATAAATCAAAATTAAATAAACATAATTTCCTATCAAATTTTAGATAATTACTTTTAAACTACCATTAGACACGTGGCACTTATGCAGGCTGCTCGCTACTTCATCATTATTGGAAACGGCTGCAGCTGATAAAAAATCCATCTCATTAATTATACTCCGTATTTTTCCCAATTTTCCCTCTTATTTATATCACTCCCATTTCTCATTTTAAATACACTGACCCCGGTGTG
Source organism: Panax quinquefolius (assembly GCA_020205615.1). Taxonomy (NCBI): domain Eukaryota; kingdom Viridiplantae; phylum Streptophyta; class Magnoliopsida; order Apiales; family Araliaceae; genus Panax; species Panax quinquefolius. The sequence goes on along the minus strand of CM035153.1, from coordinate 164,401,817 downwards.
TATTCTACTTGTATACTCTGTATTCTCTCTTCTCTTTATGCTCCTTCAACAATTTATGCTAGCTCTCTTGTTGAGCACAATTGTTTCTTTTCATCTTACGACAATGGTAGACCTTTTCTCTTCTGATGGCGACCTATTCGAACATTCTCATTTTGGAAACATCAATTATGGGTTCAATATAGACATGGAATTACTGATTGATCTCAACCAGCTAACCTATGGGCCAAAGATATTTGAAGGACCAAACTGCATCGTTTTTGAAGGGCTGTGAGTCCATTTTCCACTTTTTCCACATTTTATTAGCTCACTATTTTGTCATGCATTTCAATTTATCTTTGTTGTTGTACGTTTTTTCATTCATAAAATGTTTGGTTAAATTTGTTCAGTGATAAAACCCTATATTTTGGTATGATATGGTTAGTGATTTCTTGGAAGCTTTGTATCTGGGTAGGTACTTATGCTCTAAAATGGCATTGTTTGCTTTGTGGGTTTTGTATAATTTATAGAATTGAACTGTTGATTGCTATTTAATCTGTGTTATCTAGAAAAGTTGCTAAAATAAGAAATATACTAATTTGTTCAAGAGAATTGTACTAAGGAAGGAGGAACCGGTGCTGAATTCTATGAATCTATGAGTAGTTTGGTAGTAGACGGAGGGAACCGCATAAGAAGCCTGCTAGGTACAATGTACCATTTAGGATTGATGACGCATAAAAAAGAAACACAGAAGTTGCGTGTTATTTACAAATTTTAGTGTTAACGTACGAAGCATGCAATGTATAATTTGGAGTTTTGTTTAGAATGGGTTTGAATGATCCATGGTCTAAGCATGCGGCTTCTTAGCAAGCGAACATGTGTATTTTCTTGAATGTAATTTCATTGTTGACTTACCTGCCTACTCACCGCTTTATACCACTCCTGCAACATATTTGCATGATGATATAAAGAGGTAATTAACACTGCTGTGATTACCAATTGAAATAATCTCTGAGATTATAGCCATCTTGAATATATCTCCTGGTACTTGCATTGGCAGTGCTGTAATTACTTATTATATCTATCTTGTCGAGATTTCGTAGAAATTGCATAGCATTTAATAAATTACAAGCAATTAAGCTGAAGTCACCAATTAAAAGAATTATTGGTATAATAGCTATCTTGCCGGGATTTTCTGGAATTGTGTTTAATGTTTTAACATCACTATATAGAATGAACAATTACTGAATTGGGAATCCTGAACATCATGCTTTGCCAACATCACAAATTTCAAAACATGCATAGTGTTGGTAGTAGAAGAGGGGCTGTTGAAAATCTAATTTATGTGGTAAAAGTACATTTATAATTAATAACACAGAGAAAAGAACCGCATAAGTTGCTTTCTAAGTCAATGTACAATGTAGGACTGATGGCGTCATGACGCATAGAAAAGAAACGTAGAAGTTGCGTGTTGTTTTCAAATTTTAGTGTCGAGGACAAGTATCAAGTCTGCAATATATAATTTGGAATTTTGTTTAGAATGGATTTGAATAAACTATAGACTGAGCATGCAACTTTTGGCAAGCGAACTCGTGTTTTCTCTTTCTGTCAGTTTCATTAATGAGATACCACCGTTTCTTACTACTCTTGTAATGTATTGTGCGTGATGATATAAAGAGGTAAGCAACAATGTTGTACTTACCTATTTGAAGAGTTATTGATATTATAACTATCTTGCGGAGATTTCCTGAACTTGCATCGACAACTCTGTAATTACTGATTGGAAGAATTATTGAGATTATAGTTATCTTGCTGAAATTCCATGGAAATTACATAACATTTTAAAAAAATTAGTATCAACAATGGTGAAATCACCAATTAGAAGAATTATTGAGATAATAGCTATCTTGCTGGGATTTACTTGAATTTGTGTTATTGTTTTAACAGATACTAGAATGAACAATTACCGATCTAGATATTTAAAGACATCATGCTTTGCTAACACTACAATATTTAGAACATGCAGAGTAAACCTTGGTTAGTTACTTGTATAATATTTCATATATCATCCAAATTATACAAATTACAGAGTCCTAATTCTGGACCAACCCTATCTTAAAATAATAGATAAAGAACTGTAATATTTTCATGGTAAATCACCTAGCATTTTCAGTGCATAGTTACATCAAGTTTTAGGTTAGGGAGTGGGGAGAAGTTAAAGTGAAAAACATGCATTCATGATTCAACATACATGTCCTCGTAGTCTTTGCAGGACGTTAAAGTGACATGAAGTTCCTAACATGCCGTTACTTATATTATAGGTAGATTGAGTACTATAATGTCTCCTCTACTATATTTCTAGCTAAAGCTAGGGATATGTTTGGGAAATATTTTTGATTATTAAAGTCATCGTTTTAGAAATGCATCTTTAATTTTGGAATGGAGAGAGTACAACATAACCGTAAGAAGTGAAATAATTAAGCAAGTAGTGACTTAAATATAATATATCCATGTTAAACAGGCATACGGCACTTTTCTTCACTTGGATAAAAATTATATGCAGTCTTATGTGACATGTCCAGAGTTACTTTTAATATGAATGGATAATATGTCAATGTTTATGCAAGCACTAATATTTGATGGGGGGAAATACCTTATAGTTAGAGCTAGCAAGTATCACAGTTAAATATACATACTATCAGGTTGGACATGTCTATGGCCACTATGGTAAATTATGTGAGCACGGCTTTCTGCTAGCGTCAATGATATGATTACTTTCTGCATTTTTGAACACTATTCAACACTGGAATATGTATTTACAGGTATAAATCCAAGCCTGTTGCGATAAAAGTAATACAATCAGACAAATTTTTAGCATACAATTCTGAATGCAAAGAAAAATTTGAGAGGGAGGTAACATTGCATTCTAGAGCCAGACATGATAATATTGTGAAGGTAAGCTATTTTCTCATCCACGAGTTATGTAAAAGAAAAAGAAGTCACAAAGGTAGTCAACTTAAGTATGCAACATGCACTAAATATGCATCTATATTTGTGTTATGACTTTTCTTCTATCATATACGCATATGTGTGCATTTGTTATCTGCAACTCCTTTTATTATCACTTATACAATGGGTAATTGGGATCTTATTGGACATGCTAATTGATCAAACAAGTAAGAATGTCAATAGTTTTAGTAGTAACTAGTAAGCAATAGTTAATTTTAAGAATTTAAGATGTATATGCAAAAGGGATCATTTAGTGTCCATAGAAGTCAATCTTATGATATCAAATATAGAACTGTTGCACTGCTTTGTGAATAACTCCCTCATTTCTAGGTTGCCTCGCTAAATAAAACAACTCTCAACTCAATAGAGTTCACCCAAACTGTTAGATTTGAGTTAACTCGTTTCTCATTATTTAACTCAATATTGCTTTTAAGAGATGGCGTGAAAAGCACTTAAAACATTTTTTTCTAGGATGCATTTTACGAGCCTCTGTTCTGATAATTTTGAAATAAAATTATTCAGTCTTATTATTTTGAAATAAAATTATTCAGTCTAATTAACTATTTATACACCTTATCTAATCCACATATGTTATTCATCAATTAAACATTTGTCTGGCCCGTTCTGTTGTGCAATGCTGCAAATTATGTAGGACGTATCACCTAGGAAGCAAGAATTCTTCATTAAACTGACGAACTGGCGTATCCCAGCACTGGATACTCCAATTCTCAGTGACACTTGGGGATTCTCTCCTCCTTTATAAGTTATGTACTTTGAATTATCTATGATTATTTTTTGGCATTGTTTATGAATTCATGTCTATTGAAACATGAAACTTATATTGTTTGTTGTTTTTCTTTTGTAGTATTTACTTTCTTAGAAGCTTGGCACACAGGATATCTACTGTTAAAAGTATCTTCGCAGCCTACGCTCAATTCTGTAGCTAATGAGATGATCTTATTTGCTGAAACAGTTCATTGGCGCCTCTGTGGAGTCGAACTTGATGATTATCACAGAGCTCATGAGAGGTGGCACGCTGCAGAAGTACTTGTTGTGCATGCGTCCAAACCGTCCAGATCTGGAGCTATCATTAAGTTTTGCATTGGGGATCTCTCAAGCAATGATGTATTTGCATGAAAAAGCCATCATTCACCGGGATTTGAAGCCCAGTAATCTCCAACTTTTCATCTCTGGTTTTTCTTTACCTTTAGTCCTATGTGTGGCCATAATATTATTTTATTTAGCTAAAATACTGATGGGGATGAATGTTAGTAATAGCTTTTAATGTTTTTCTGGTCATGATTTTGTTAAATCATTTTGTCCGGTGGTAGGAGTAGACATACTCACCATTTGATCACAAAATTCCCTTATCTTGGGCCTGTGAGTTTGAGTTAAGGTAGCAGAAATAACGTGGAAACCAAACACAGAAACATAAGCCAAAAATGAAAGGATGAGAAACTAAATAAAGGAAGAAGAATTAAAGCATAAATAACTATCGGATATAGGGGTTGTGTTCTTTCTTTTTCTCCATGAAAGTGGTCATAGCCCTCAGTTGACTTGAACCAGTTAGGAAGATCTAAGTGGTTAACTTCTAATGTTTTACACTAAATGAAATTTTCATTACTTGTATCTATACTTGGAATTCCTGAAAATTTTGGGTTCGAGTTTTTAGCATACTTATGAGCGAAACTCTTTTTGAAAATTGTAGGCAATATGCTTCTATCAGAAGACAAGAATTGGATCAAGATAGCTGACTTTGGGTTAGCTAGAGAGGAGATAATCGGGGATATGACAGCTGAAGCCGGTACATACCGCTGGATGGCACCTGAGGTACTCATCTGACACAAAATACTTAAGTTTTTAATTCCCATTCAAAATAATAGGCCCAAATCTTTATATCAATCAGTTGTTCAACATGGATGGTATGGGAAAGAAGAAACAGTATAATCACAAAGTGGATGTCTACAGCTTCTCAATAGTTCTCTGGGAGCTGCTGACAAACAGCACTCCGTTCGAGGGGAGGAGCAACGTCACTGCAGCATATGCTGCAGCAGCTAAAGTATGTACTTCCACAAGAAATATTTTCTACCACTAAATACTCACTCTGTCCTGCTAAGGATATCACCCTTATGTGTTTGTTGTCATGGATTTTAATTTTTAAGACATGCTGAAAACATTTAAATATTAAATTTTTGATATACTTGTATATATTATATATTCAGCTATATTAAATATAATTGTAGAATATAATGTTCATCTATTAGTTTGCACGGTTAGAAAGTAAATTCCATGTACCACACAATTTCTAGTGGTTGGATGACAATACAATGGATTTTGCTTTTGTTCCCAGAAAATGAGGCCTAGCTTGGATAATATTCCAAAGGAGATAGCCCCCTTCTTAGAGTCCTGTTGGGCAGTAGACCCTGCGGACCGGCCAGAATTCAGTCAAATTAACGACTTCCTTGAAAACTTATTACACTACTTGTATGCATCAGAGACCACACCTGGAAAGGTTTTTGGGATAGAAAGTGATGTGGCTGAAGATTCTCCACAGTATTCTCCTCCTTGCACCAATCATCTAGTGGAAAATCCTGAAGATAAACATAAAAATACAGGAGGGGGTACATGTAGCCGTTGTTTCAGTTGTTTTGGCAACTGACCCAGCAGCTTGGAAGCATTCTATCATCAAATAAAGCTTTCAAACCTTATATATAGGCTCTTAAAATAAAATAAAATAAAATAAAAAAGTGTTCTATCATGGCGAACAAACATTGTAGAAAAATCAAAGAAAGGAGAATAGGAGAATAAAAGAAAAAAAGATAAAGCTATCGTCTTTCCGATTGCCTAATTCCTTTCTTCATTCAAGTGATAATTTCAATTATTTGATCTTGCACGTAGATTTCCAGACATGCATGACAAGTTGCTCCAGTGAAAAGTATGCATTCATTCATTTCATTATTCATGCTGCCATCAGATTAGAAAACACAAAACCCCATTTAAACTACTGAAATCTGACCGAGTACTCTCCTTCTGTTGTTGCTAGCTAGCACTAGCAGTGCTTCCTTCAGTTCAGGCTTCAGTAGTAGTAGACTAGTAGTACATGATTTCTTCTTTCTCACCATTCAATTCAACCCCATATAGCTGATATATATCATTGCTGCTGCTGTTAATCAGTATATAGGTTAATTTCGTGGATATGATATGATCATACTGCTGCATTAATGAAGTAATCACCACTTGTATTCCCAAAACCACCTTCATTAATGCTAGAGCTGCAAGGAAGTTGCAGGCAGGCATGTTGCTCTATAAGTCAATATCATAACATGGAAGCAGGCAGGCAGGCAGAATTAAACCTACGAACGGATCGGTTTTAAACAATGAAATGAATAATTTTCCGATAAAAGTTTTCAACAAGTGGCTTAGGAATTACTAATATGTTATATTTTGGTTGGTGTTAGGAGCGAGGCGGCCAAGGTCCCAGAGCAATCCATAAAAGAAAGTAAATGAATTGGACGTTTGTCCTTAATTTCCATATTTGTTTCTCCAACCTACACTACATGCATATCTTTTGGTCGTCAAATCACGTTAATAATAATAAATTAATTACACTCTTATCTTCGGATCGTCAAACTCAAGGACCCTTCAGATTTTGTAGGACTTACTTAAGGAGGGTGTATTTTATTTTAGTATTTGGGGGATTGGTGGGGGAGGTAATTACTTATTAATGAACTAATAATATTATATTGATTAAAGAATAATTAAAAAATTATATATATAATTGTAGAGTCCCGTTCCACGGCTAACGTTAGTTGGTTAGTTGGGAGCACTATTCCATCTAATAGATCTGTGGACGTTCATTCAGTTAATTGAGGGCTAAGATTAATTTTAGTCTGGACGTGACGTGGCTTGCGGCCAATTTGAAAAGTCAAAATATTGACTATTATTACGAAGATGAAACAAATGAGTAATATATTTAATGTACTCCAATATCTCAATATAATAATAATAAGAAAAAAAATATCAAACTTAGAAATATTGGATTACTCTAAATTTGATATTTTGATATCAAATTTCCTGAGCTTGATATTTTTTTCTTAAACAAAAAAAAATATTTTCTTAAGTTTGATATTTTTTTTCTTAAACTTGAAAAAAATATTTTTTAAGTTTGATATTAAAGTTTGGAAAAAATATCAAACTTAAAAAATGTATATTTTTTTGGTTTAAGAAAAAAAAGGCTTAAATATAAATAACTATCCTAAACTATAAGCCATATTCCACTTCAGTGATTCACCTTTTAATTTTGTCAATTAGATGATTTAACTATTAATTTTTTCCACTTCTATTCAATTGGATCTGCCACGTCAGAAATTACTGACACTTTTACCCTTTTTGGTATAAAAAATTAATTATATTGATTATTGATGATTATGAAATAAACTTCAAGTTATGAGTATTAATCTATATTTAGATCTTAATTTTTTATAACAAAAAGATAAAATTATCATTATGGAATAACAAGATTTCAACAAGTGTTACTTTTTAAATAATTTATAAAATTTATTATTATATTGACTAAAAATAAAAAAATTCAAATTAATTTTGTATTTAAAATATTTTAAATTAACTACATAAAATCAATAATAATTTTGTATTTTAGGATCATATTATTTTACCTAACTTTATTTATAAATAACTTAATTATAAATAAATAAATAAAAATAAGATGACATTATATTCTATTATGATATAGTACTTGCACACTTTTCCTATCCTGAATATATTGAATAGTAATACCATCAATCAAATCATTGACGATTGAGTTTTCTGAAGGAAATCAAACTTGTACCTACTCCTTGTAGGAGCGTGGAGGAAATTATACTCCCACCGTTCTTTTTATATAAGATGTTTTATATAAATTTTTTTGTTACTTAATATATGACGTTTAAAAATTTTAAATAAGTATTAATTGTTCAATTTTAAATATTATTTCAAGTATTAAATATAATTTTAATTTTTTTATTATTTTATATCTAATAAATTGTGAGACCTCGATTTTATCAATAAAGATTTAAATTTTGTTTAAATAATTTTTAATATTATAATTAATGAATTTGAGATAATATTATAGTTGTGGGTAGTATTTATAAATTTTATAAAGTATGCAAGTGGTTATATTATATTCGATTGGTTTAAATATTCGGTTTAGCGAGGGAATATTCGTATAACTACTCAATCATTGGTGGACCCATGACGAAATTATTATCGGATTGATTGAGAAAACGACAAAAATATTTTATTGAAATAACGGCGAAAGTTTTACCGTTGATCTTTGTTGAACTACTCGATAGTAAAAGATAAAGATGTACGTGTGGTTGCGTAAGAAGCATTACCTGGTATTGATTATCGATCTTATGGAAGTCACCAGTTTGATTCCATTATTACGATTAATAATATGAATTATTATAAGCGATAATGACGTTTTATTTTATTCAGTATTATTAACGTAATAAAATGAAACATCTTTTTATATAAAATGAATATTTTTATTAAAGTTATTACATAAATAGAATATATTATATTTTATTATGCGTAGTATTGCGTAGTATTTTGCATAGTGTTGCGTAGTGTTTTGCGTAGTAAAATATTTTTATATAAATAGAATATATTATATTTTATTTAAAAGATTTTGCTTTAAATATGGATGAGTCAGATTAAAGTAAATCAATCTGACTGCTTATGGATTAATTACTATGCATTCTATTTTCTTATAAATAGAAGCTCATTCCTTCATTATTTTCTTACAAATTCAACTGAAACTCTGAGAGAAATTATAGAGAAGCTATAGAGAAAAAATCTATAGAGAGAAAGAAGAAGAGTATTCCTACAGTGCTTCACTACTTTTGATATCCAAAGTGTCTTTTTTACGGTAAGGGGTATTATTTGTTGCACCGTAAGGGATATTATTCGTTTGTATTCATGAAGAGAACCTCCATTATTCCATTCATTATTATTACATTGGAATAACTTGTAAAAGTGGTATACCCTATACATAACTTTATATATGCAAGATACCCTATACTTGGTGAAATCCTTATGTTATTCCATCCTTATTTATTACTTGGAATAACTCAGTATACGCTAAATCCCTATACTTGGTGATCTTCTTACATTATTCCATTCTTTATTATTACATTGGAATATCCTCATCGCGTGTGTTTTACATTTTAACTGGTTCCATTGTTTATTATTCCGCATTTATTATTACTGTTTGGAATATCCGCATGCATGTGTTTTACACCTGACTTGTTCCATTGTTTATTATTCAAAGATTTATTATTCATTGGATCATCCATTTGATTGTGAATTTCACGACTGGTTCCGTTATTATTATTACATTGGAATAACTTTGTCTGCACAAGCACCGCATCGTGGTGATTTCTTTTGTTATTCCATTCTTTATTATACCCAATTAGTTAAAACTTTGACTTCTATACTCCATGAAATTAGTAGAATATCCTCGATATTTCGCGTTTCATCCAAAGATATCTTTTCATGAAAATATTCTTCCGATCATTCTTGAATTTTACTCTACAAAACAATTATCTTGTTGACAATTTGGACGTTACTTAATTCCTGGATAAAATAATTCTTGAACTTGTTTTATTGAATTATTATGTCATTGTCATCATCCTCACGATATATTATGTTATCTTTGGCTTACTTGCATAGATGAACTTAGTATGATTATGACCAGGGATCATTCGGTATAATCACGGCTTGTTATAAATGATGTGATAAAAGTCCTCGGTGGCACAGAATGCGATGATGGATAGTTTTTGGTATGATTATGACCGGGGGTGATTCGGTATAGTCATTGACTATTGATAATTTGATGAAAATCCTTGACCGTGGTACGGGATGATTAGATGTGGTGGTTTATTTATTGTTTGAGTCTCAAATGATAAAAAATTGATGAAAACCTTTTAAAACCTAAAAGATAGTAGATTTTATTCTCTACTTGACTCTTTTAATGGATTGCGTATTCATCTGCAGATTAAACCGGGTTGTCTATTGTATTTTATCGGTTTAACATTGTTTGAAGGCTAATGATAATTTATTACGCATTATCTTAGTCATAATATTTCTTCTTGGGCTAGTTGAGCTCACCCTTTTTTTCATTCATTCTCTTGAAAATGAGAACATAGCCGGAGACGAGTCGAGGAGCGGAGTAATGGTCCAGAGGATAGCATTAGTAGTCCTCACTATTACGTGAAATAGTGTGATAATAGTTGTAATGAGGACTCCTTTTGAGTTTGTATAATATCTAGTAGACAATATTTGTATTCAAACTCACGCTTTATGTCGTATTGTACACCTACAGATTAGGTTAATAAGTTGTATTTGAATTTATGTACCATGTAAGTGGCGACCCCCAAGATGGGTGACGATACCTAATTTTTGGGGGCGTCACGGTTGGTATCGAGCTTAGGGATATGATCCCACAGCTAAGATCTTGAGATAAGAACTAGGAGGGAGACGGGGAATTCCTTCATTAGTATGACCTACTTAAATTTATTTGGTATTTAATTGGTGGTGGTCGAGTATAGGGATAATATGTGATATGTTAATTAACCCTTGTTTTGTGACAATGTTTGAGAATGACATCCGAAATGTTGAGATAAGCAATGAAGCACATGAGAGTGTTTGATTCAAATTTCAAACAAAAGGTAACGACCAACAACATGATAATAATCATCTTTGGTGGCAACGACTATCGAATAATGATAACCATCGTGGAAATTATCATGCGAAGAATGATAACCACTTGATTGGTAATCATGGCAAAGATAATAAAGTGGAAATTGCAAGAAGAGAAGGTCATTTAGCCCAATTTTGTTGTGCACCAAAGTCAAGTCTAGTTGGGACGGTGGCACCAAAGGTGGATATGGACAAAACAAAGTCGTTGGTTTTAGGAAGTGCATTTTCACGACTTCTCAAAAAGCGAGTAAACCGAACGAATTTAGCACGGGTTAGTTAATTATAAATTGCGAAGTCTATACCTTATAAGATACCGGTTCTACCCATTATTTTATCTCTCTTGCTTGCGTTCAACGTTTAAATTTGACTCCGAAGAAGTTAAACTTTGACTTATTGGTTGAAACTTCATAGTAGGAGAGCCTTCATTATCGCTTACTATTTTTAAATCTTGTTTGTTTCAAATAAACACTTTCACGTTACCTGTCGATCTTATCTCTTTGAAAATACTTGCCTTTGAGGTAATTTTTGAAAACGATTGATTAACTACTCATTATTCTTTTTGTAAGGTTGTTAGCTTTCATATTCCTAACCAACCTGTTATACGAATTCAAAGTAACCAAACCCTAAAGTTAATCACTGTTATATCAAGCCATAAGTAAAGAGTCCCGATCCTTTCGTTGTTGACTTCCTTGTGTGGAATGCACCGAAGCCATACTTTCTGTAGGCGACATTGTGAACGAAGATGACAAGTTTATAGGTATCATTGTGAGGTCTTATCTAGGTTAAGGGATAGAAGTCACACATTGGTATCAATGTGACGTATCATCCAAGTCTTGGATGAGAGTCACGAGCTTTGAATGATATTTCTATTATTAATAAATTTCTGGCGTATTCATGAAGACTTCTTAGCCTACTTAGAGCGTGAAATCGAATTTTGTATTGACCCCAACGACAAAACCCATTTCTTAAACCCTCAAATATTTCACAACTAAAAGGATCTGTTTACGAGGATTATGATGAAAGTCATAATAAAAGCATTGGACTAATGAAAATCATGGGTATATGAAGTATTAGTAAGTGTTATGATGAGTTATGTGGTTATTATGTGAAAACATGAAAGTTTCTTAGAAATCACAAAGGGTTGAAAAATCGATTTTGGTAAAACGTAACATGAAATTCAATTGACCATATCTCCTATTATATTTTGAATTTTTGAGTGTGGTCAAGTCCTAGAGTTAGATCTATGAGTTACCTAACTAATCCAAGTAGAATTACTGGAAAAGGTGTTGTAGATTTTTGTGTGGACTGATTTTAGCAAAGGAGTGCAAAGCAAAGCTGTAAAAACCAAAAAAGCTTCGCCATGATTTTAGAGAGGCTGTTTCACCCACTTAAATTATGAGAAAAATTCTGGCCTTTTGGGACATGAAGGTATATGGTATAAAGTACCTCCTGTCCAAAAATGAGCTCATTCTCGACTTAAAATGAGCAAGTTATGACTATTTCAATATTTAGGTTTTTCCGATTTAAAACGCTATAACCGGAGTTCTATAACTCAGGTGACCATGAAATTTAAACTAAAACTCACGTTAACATGTGTAAAGTCCTGCCAAGATTTGGGAATTTTGGAGTTAAACTTGAGGTAGCTAATTTCTTAAGAAATTAATTAGAAATTGATTTTTGAAAATAGTAAATGAATTTTAAAAATTCCAGAAAATATATTTTCATCATGGGACTATATTATGCTAAATCCCAGAAAAAAATATTTTTGGGACTGATTTGGTATTTTCATGAAAATAGTTTAATTACTGAACATATGAAGTTAAATATGTTATGTGAAGTAACAAAGTTGAAAATAGGATTTTATGTGTAAGACCCCGAAATTTTTTAAATAAAAAGGAATTTCCTTTATTTATTATTTTGAAATAGTAAGGGTGGATTTGATTAATGTGAATAGTTATGGGTAAAATACGCAAATATTTCGAATAAGCAAGTGATTATAAAATATTCATTATTGTTTGGAATATTCGTTTGGTGAGGAATATTCAATGATGTCGAGAATATTCGTATGTGGTAGCGATCTTTTTGTGGGCCCCATAACTGGAAAGCGATTGGATGAAGAAAACGACAAATATAAGTTGTTTCTAAATAACTTGGTTATTCTTATAGATTAATCTTGTTAAAATACTCGGTGGTTAAAACACACTAATACGCGTTGTTGAACAAGAAGCACCAGTATTGCACCAATTATTGATTCTTACGTAAGAAGACACTACTCAATAATTGTTACGATAATTCTTGCTTCAATATTTTATTGATTCAATAATTGTTGCGTTGATATTTTATATTGTTGTTGTTTGATAATTGTCATTACACGATTATTTTTTTATTATCGAAGCAATAATTCATATTATCTGAATAATATTATTAGATAACATTATTGGCAATGTCTAGAAAGTTACATCTAAGGAGAGGTTTGGTCACCTAATTGCTTGTACCCAAGAAGGAGAGATCCTTATTGGAAAGCCCTCTTTCTGAGGAGCGGCACGGTTGCAAGATCTTGTGATTCTGTAATATTATTTGTGAATAATTAATTATTGATTTATATGATGAGGAAAATATTGATTTTATGTGGATATAGATGGAGAAAAATTTTAAAATGACAATTATTGAAAATTAATATTTTATCTTTTTCGATAAAATAATTCATTTAAATATATTATTTTAATAATATAATAATGGTGATATTTTTACAACGAATGTGGGATATATGAGTATCTGAGGAGGAAGAGTATTTTTGTTGCAATAAATGTTTAAAACATGTTAAACATGTCATTGGACCCCATTTATTGACCGAAATTTGATTATAACTTGTAAAATCGCCCGTTTGTGGATTTCGGTCAATTTTTGTTTGGAATTTGGAAAAACTTTCTTCTGCAAAGTTGTAGAGAATTGAATTTCCTATAAAAAGTCGCGAAATTCAAATTTTCTGACAAAAGGGCTATTTATTATGAATTATTGAAGTTTTGAGTTCAAAATAATTGATTTTTGGGAGTTTTAATTAATTATTTTGAGAAAAACGTTTTTGGTGAGTTTGTGAACCTCATTTAACATGTGATATGGCTGAAATCAGATTTCAAAGGTGGGCTAAGGAATTTTGTTTATAAATAATATTATTATATTCAATTTTCTGCTTTGGTGTTCTAAAGATTTTCCTATAAATAGGGTCTTGGGTTAGAATTGAAAATCACACCGTAAATCAAGTTTTCTCTCTCTATATTATCGAGCGTATTCTTGTGAGTATTTTGAGTATACTTTGAGTATTGCTATACTATGTCTGAAGTTCAAGTCATAGCTTTATATCCTGTTGTTTAACTAAGATCTTGTCTTTTCGAGGTAAGGGATGTTATTTTCTTCTCAAATGATATTATTTCTTCAATATCATTATCTTTGAAATATTGGATGGAACTTTTATCAAATTTGGATCTTTTTCATGCTCGGGAGTTACTATTCAACGGGTTCTTATTCATGAGTTACTATTCACGAAGTTACTATTCACGAGTTCTTATTCACGAGTTCTATTCACGAGTACTATTCATGAAGCGTGAAGATGTTTTTTTTTGTGAAATTTCTATCTTTTGGTGTCGAGTTTCTATTCACGTGTACTGGCGCTATTCACGTGATACGACCTTATTCACGAATCTGCACTATTCACCGAAAAATAAAATTTCTTCTTTTTATCTAAAATATCTATTATGGATACTAGCTTTGATTGTATCCATGTTTTGATCATTCTTGAATTTTACTCCACTCGATTACTTATGAAGTATTTTTGAACTTGGATTGTTTAAAATACGAAATCCTTAATATTTGTTCTTTTGCTTCACCGGATTCGCTTCCTTTAAAATATTTTTCATCATCCTCGGTCTAAATGATGATATTATTGAATATCTTTGGCCCAGTAGTGCAAAAAGATGAATGATTTCTTGATGAATATCTTTGGCTTTGTAGTGCTGAATGAGCAGTGTTGAGATGAACATGACTTAATGATTAATATCTTTGGCCCGTAGTGCAAAGATGAACATGTGTTTAGATGAACACTGACCCATCGATGAATATCTTTGGCACAGTAGTGCAAAGATGAATATTTGATTCCGATATATATTGATTGATGTTACGGGGATAAAATATCGACGATGAACTTTTAAATTCATATATAAAAGATAGTAGTTTGCATTCTCTACTTAAGTCTTCTAATGAATTATTATTTCATTGCGAATATTGATTTAAAATTTGTTGTCTATTGTATTCTATTAGATTTTTCCTGTTGAAGACTAACGATAATTTGTTGTATATTATCTTAGTCATAATATTCTTCTTTGGGCTAGTTGAGCTCACCCTTTTCCTTGTTGTTCCATTTTTCTTCTCGGGAGGCGAGAATGTAGCGAGTACTTAGTCGGGTATGGAATGAAGGTTCAGAGAGAGTTGTTTAGTAGTCCTCACCATTTTGTAAAATAATGTATCAATAATTATGATGGGGATTTATTTGCGTGTGGATATTGTCTAGATGGCAATATCTCGTATTTAAACTCACAGCTTATATGTTGTAATAATAAAGTTGTAGTTATTTACGTACCATGTATTTGGCGACTTCGAATGGGTTGGATGGAATGGACCTATTTTGGGGCGCCACATTATAATTAGAGAATCTATATAGAGTATATGCATATTTTTTGAGAGATTTGATAATTGGTGATGATATATTATGAGTATGGCATTTTGAATGATTAAATGCATTATATGGTAAAAGCGTAAACAATTAAGATAAATTGTTAATAAATTTAAGAAGTGATTAAAATATTGTTATAATATTAATGATATTAGATTATGAGATTATTAAGTGATTGATAACATGGGATATTCTTGAATCTGGATAAATTATATTATAAATGTTTAATATTTATCCTTTATCTCATTTGATTGATTCTTTATATCATTATCCTCATGCTTATATTATGTTGAAAGTCATCTGTGGCTGTAAGTGCGTAGATGGACTTGGTATGATTATGACCGAGGATTGTTCTAATATAATCATAACTTAGTAATTGAAAACACAATTATCTTTGGTAGTAGTGCATGGATAATTTATGGTCGTGATACTAATGAATACACGATTATCTTTGGTAGTAGTGCATGGATAATTTGTGGTGCGTGATACTAATGAATACACGATTATCTTTGGTAGTAGTGCATGGATAATTTGTGGTCGTGATACTAATGAATACACGATTATCTTTGGTAGTAGTGCATGGATAATTTGTGGTAGTGATACTAATGAATACACGATTATCTTTGGTAGTAGTGCATGGATAATTTATGGTCGTGATAATCTTAATGAATACACGATTATCTTTGGTAGTAGTGCATGGATAATTTATGGTCGTGATACTAATGAATACACGATTATCTTTGGTAGTAGTGCATGGATAATTGTGGTGCATGATACTAATGAATACACGATTATCTTTGGTAGTAGTGTAATGGATAATTTGTGGTCGTGATACTAATGAATACACGATTATCTTTGGTCGTAGTGCATGTATGGATAATTAAATGGTCGTGATACTTAATGAATATCCTTGGCACGTAGTGCGGGGATGATTCGATGATATGGATTAATTATTGAAATTTGAGTCTCAAAGAATGAAATATTAATTCATGGATGTGGTAAAAGTTATCTTTGGTAGTAGTGCATTGATAGACTTGGTATGATTATGACCACGGATTATTCTTGTATAATCATAATAGTAATTGAAAACACGAATATCCTTAAAGAAAGGTAGTCATGAATAATTCACGGTTGTGATACTATTAAAAAGTCGAGTCTCGAAATTATTGGTTTTACAGATTGTATATCTTTGGCTTTTAGCAAAGATGAATTGTTAATGAATATCTTTGGTAGGATTACAAAGATGAATTTAATGTTTTCAACGATAAAGGTATTCAAGGTATCCTCACCTCTTTATCATACAGTATTACCCCTAATTTCGAGGGGCGAAATTCCATAAGGAGGGGAGATTGTGAGACCCCAGATTTTATCAATAAAGATTTAAATTTTGTCGAAATAATTTTAATATTATGGTGTGAATTTGAGATAATATTATAGTTGTGGGTAGTATTTATAAATTTTGCAAAGTATCAGTGGTTATATTATATTCGATTGGTGGGGAATATTCTTGGCTTTAGCGCAGGGAATATTCGTGCAACTACTCAATCATTGGTGGACCCCACAATGTAATTATTGTTTGATTGAGAAAGCGACAAAAATATTTTATTGAAATAACGACGAAAGTTTTACTGGTTGATCTTTGTTGAACTACTTTCGGTAGTAAAAAATACGATGTCGTGTGGGTTGCGTAGTAGCACGGTATTGATTATTGATCTTTATGTGAGAAGTCACTCAGTTTGATTCCATTATTGTCGATTAATAATATGAATTATTATAGCGATAATGACGTTTTGTTTTATTCAGATTATTAACGTAATAAAACGAAACATCTTTTATATAAAATGTAATCTTTTATTAAAGTTATTCTATAAATAGAATATATTATATTTTATTATGTATAAATATTCATAGTGTTTTTTGCGTAGTGTTGCATAGTGTTTGCATAGTAAAATGTTTTTTATATAAATAGAATATATTATATTTTATTTAAAAGATTTTGCTTTAAATATGGATGGTCGATTAAAGTAAATCAATCTGACCGATTCATGGATTAATTACTATGCATTCTATTTTCCTATAAATGTAAGCTCATTCCTTAATTATTTTCTTACAATTCACTTTGAAACTCTGAGAGAAATTATAGAGAAAAGCTATAGAGAAAAATCTATAGAGAGAAGAAGAAGAAGAGATTCGGTACTTTCACTACTTTGATATCCAAATGTCTTTTACGGTGGGGTATTATTTGTTGTACGTAAGGGATATTATTCGTTTGTATTCATGAAGAGAACCTCTGTTATTCCATTCATTATTATTATTCGCTGGAATAACTCATAAAAAAGTGGTATACCCTATACATAACCTCAGATATATGCTGGCGTACCCTATACTTGGTGAAATCCTTATGTTATTCCATCCTTATTTATTCTGTTGGAATAACTCGTGATACGCTGAATCCCCTATACTTGGTGATCTTCTTCATTATTCCATTCTTTATTATTACATTGGAATATCACATGCATGTGTTTTACACGGACCAGTTCCATTGTTTATTATTCCGCATTTATTATTACATTGGAATATCCTCATGCGTGTGTTTTACACCCACTTTTAGTTCCATTGTTTATTATTCAACATTTATTATTACTGTTGGATCATCCACCCGCGTGTGAATTTCACCGACTTCGGTTCCGTTATTATTATTCTGTTGGAATAACTTTTATACATCAAGCAATCTGCATCGTGGTGATTTCTTTTGTTATTCCATTCTTTATTATACCCAAATTGGTTAAAACTTTGACTTATATACTCCATGAAATTAGTAGAATATCCTTGATATTTGCGTTTCATCCAAAGATCTTTTCATGGAAAATATTCTTCCGATCATTCTTGAATTTTACTCTCTGAAAGCAAAGATGTCATTTGATAATTTGGACGTTAATAATTCATGGATTAAATAATTCTTGAACTTGTTTTATTGAATTATTATGTCATTTTATCATCATCCTCATGTTATATTATGTTATCTTTTGGCTTACGTGCATAGATGAACTTAGTATGATTATGACCGAGGATCATTCGGTATATAATCACGACTTGATATAAATGATGTGACAAAAGTCCCCGATGGCTTCTGTAATGCGGTGATGGATAGTTTTGGTATGATTATGACCAGGGGTGATTCGGTATAGTCGTGACCATTGATAATTTGATGAAAATCCTTGACCGCGTGAATGCGGGGATGATTAGATGTAGTGGTTTATTTATTAAAATTGAGTCTCGGCGATAAAAAAATTGATGAAACCTTTTAAAACCTAAAAGATAGTAGATTTTATTCTCTCTTGACTCTTTTAATGGATTACGTATTCATTAGCAGATTAAACCTGGTTGCTCTATTGTATTTTATCGGTTTAACATTTATTGAAGGCTAATGATAATTTATTCTGCATTATCTTAGTCATAATATTTCTTCTTGAAATTGAGTTAGCTCACCTTTCTTTTCACCGTTTCTTCTCTTGAAATGAGAAACATAAATTTGAGACAGTCGAGGAGCGGAGTAATGGTCCGGAGGATAACATTAGTAGTCCTCACTTTTACGTGAAATAGTGTGATAATAGTTGTAATGAAGACTCCTTTTGAGTTTGTATAATATCTAGTAGACAATATTTGTATTCAACTCACGATTTATGTCAGATATTATACCTACGCTTAGGTTAGTAAGTTGTATTTGAATTTATGTATTTACGTAAGTGGCGGCCCAAGATGGGTGACGTATACCTAATTTTAAAATGTCACATAAATAATCTATTTTTTTAATATAAGTGCAATATAGACAATTAATATTATATTTAATATTATATAATTATTTTTAATCTTTATCATGATTTAAAAAATCATATATTAAAGGACGGAGGAAATAATTGAGTGTTTTTTGGTCATGTATATCAGCCTTTTATCATCATCATGATCAATAACTCAGGAATTAATTTTTAGAATAGTGTTTGTGACAATCTAACGCTACGGATTGAGACTCGTATATATGTACATATATATTTTGTAAGAAGTATGTGGATGTATTAATAATAAAATAAGAATTCTGTGGTGTGATGAGTTTGGCTAGTCAAGTTTTGAGCTTCATCAAAACCCTACTTCGATGAGTCATCACAATTAATAACATCCCCTCCCTGGGCTTATCGGACAAGGTCACCACAACTACCGACTCTCTTTCTCTCTCTCTCCAAAAAAGCAATTCCTTTCCTTCCTGCTGCTTCATTCGTCGAGTTTTTTTGATTATATAGATTAATTGAAACCAAATGAGTTGGTTAGTTAAGAATTGTTCAACTTTTTACTCAATAAAGCACAGGACAGGAGCTGCAATTAATTCGTCCACCTGTTCGTACGGAATATTTTCTCTATTTTACTAGTAATTTTTTCTCATCAGTTTCAGTTGCAACTGACATTATAAATCATGTCTTAAGCATGCATACTACTAGCTAAATTACAAGTAATAATATATTATATATGACACACTTATAACATATAGATTAATATAAAAATAGATTGTAAAACAAGAGTATTCATAGATGGCCTTCTTAATTATAACATATATCCTGCATATATTATCTCAATATATAGTTGATAACTCATTCACAGTCTCCTGTTTAGGCCTATTGTGGTCCTGGAGCTTCTTCTGCTTTCTGTTTATGTAAATGTTAATTTATTTAACATTTACATGATGATTCAGCACCCTCTAATGCCTCCATATGGGACTCCAGCTCCATATCCTCCGGGGGGTTTTATGCTCATCCTAGTATGGTCACGGGTAATCAGATTTTATTTAAATCGATCTTTTGATATGTATCTGTTGAGTTTATTATTCCAGAGTTGGTTTCCTGTTGATTTTTTACTTGAGAAATTTTTGGTTGAATGTACTCAAAAACGAAGATGAAAGTCCTTCTTATTCAATTGCATTATGTATTATTAAAGCTTCTGAAAAAAAAAAATTAAAGTTAATTGGTCTTTTAAAATATGTATGTTTACTTCTACTTTTGTTCTAATTTGTCTCTTATAATACATGCATCCCTTAGAATCCAAGCATAGCACCAACAACTGGAGAATCAGAAGGAAAAGTACCTGATGGAAAGGACAGGACTCCAACCAAAAAATCCAAGGGAACTTCAGGAAACACTAGTTTCATTGGTGGCAATGCCGGAGAGAGTGGGAAGGTAGCCTCCAGTTCAGGAAATGATGGTGCCACTCAAAAGTCTGTATGATCGACGATTTTTTCGTATCTTTTTGTTTCTTTTCTGATGAAGATAGGTAATATTGTTTACTTATACATTTTTGGTAATCTCTGCTCCATTTACATAATGTGATTATACACAGTGCGGAAAGTGGAAGTGATGGCCTGGTTCATCATATGCAAGTGACGAGGATAGTAACCATGTATGTTTTTTGATCGGTAGATATTATCTAGGCATACTTGCACAATTCATAGGGCCGATGTGCAGATTGAATACTTCAAAATTCGTAAGAGTTAAGCTTATATATATGTCCAAATTCTAAAGTCAAATCCTTGTAAAAGTGTCATTTTTTGGTGCAAATTTGATCCACAGTTAGTTGAAGCTTTCCCCCTTACTAAAAACAAATATATATATTTAATTGGATATATTTAGGAATTTGCTGCCAGTAAGAAAGGAAGTTTTCACAAGATGCTTGCAGATGGTAATCTTTCTCATCTTCAGCCTGATTATAAGCTCACTTGTGCTTATTTCTGAATGATCTAGTAACTTCCTTAAATTGTCAGGAGCCAGTGCACAGAATAATTCAAGAGGGGATAACATTCAGACTTGGGTCCCTGGAAATCCCGTGGTTTCTGTACCCACAACTAATCTGAATATTGGGATATATGGACTCATGGAATGCTTCGCCTGCTGGCACCGTATCTTTGAAAGTGCGACAGAATCCTTGGGTCCATGTATGAAACCTCTCCTTATTTGTTATATTTTGTGTTCATTTTAAAATTTTTGTTTGACAAATTAATATGCTAGCTTCATGAAGAGGGAAGTATCATCTATGTATGTATATATGATGCACGGCAGCACGACTAGCTTTATATATGTTAGCTTCTATATTGAGGTTATCAAAGGAACCTATATATATGTGAATGATTAATTTATCGATATATATATATATACCTCTTGGATTACCAGGATGAACGAACGTGAAAGCAATCTAACCGGGAGTCGGCAAGGAGATGAAGATTACGCAAGCAGGTATTTTCTCAGGCTTTTGTAACTAACTGCTGGGTTTCATGCATGTCCATGGTTATATTCATATTATCCGAGTAATTAATTTGTAATATCCTTCTCTGTATACAAGAATCAATATAATTATTTGGTTTGTATAAATATTTGCTTATGCTTTGTGAAAAGTTGGATGATGCCATGCATCTGTTGTCAAATGACTCATCAACCAAGGATATATATTTAACAACTTTAAATAGGTTTAGCGAAAAAAGACGGCCTTAATTCTTGTTTGAACAAAGATCAAGTCCTCGTGGAATTTGTTGTTGATTTTTTTGGGTTACTTTGCCTTTAATTTGGTGTATTATTATACAGTTGGGGTTTTCTTGGAATGATTTAGTCGGCAGGCAACTACATAGGGGTTGAGTTGGCTTTAGGCATTTCTCTTCTCTTCGAATAATCTATATTCTACAAACATTTCTGAATTCATTGATGTGGCGTCTCTACCCATTGATCGTATTATCGCGTACGAAGCTACATTAAAACAATTTGTAAATCAATATCCCGGTAGATGATGATGTATCTTGCAACCGCTTTATAAAATGTTTATAAAATAATTTGTGTACGTAACATTATTCTTTTTCTTCTTTTCTTCCTCCTTTCCCTACTTTGTGTACTCTCGGTGGCCTCCTTCTCATTATCTATCAAATTTATTTATTTCTTGGCTTTTGAACTAGAAGATTACTTCATAGAAGAAAGACAAGTTTTGAAAGTGAAATTATAAAATTATTATTTACTTTTGAAAGTCAAAATAAGATATTTTAAATTTTAATATTATAATAAGATAATGATTTATAATATTTATCATTGTATCGATTAATTAAAATTAAAAAAATTATGTAAATTTTAAATTTAAAAATATTTTAAATTAATTTTAAAAAATCAATAATAATTTTTATGTTTGAAACTGAGGGAATACAATAGAATGTAAAATAATTTGATTTCATGGTTTAAGTTTCTCAAACATTTCTTTTTGGCTTGGAATCAAAGGCAAATTCAACAATCTAAAAATCAGAAATCACCCGCACAAAGGATGTACTATATATAGAACCTACTCCCACTTTTCTAGCTGAAACCCTACAAAACAAAAACTTTATGTGCACGTAATAATTTGATATACGACTGTTTTACAATTTTATTTATTTATATTTTAATTCTTAATAAAAATAAAATTATAAAATATTCTTATCTAATTTTTATATTCAATTATCATGTTCTTATAAAAGAACTATACCAAAAAAATACACAATTAAAAACGGCTGGGAATTGGGATACATAAATTTTCATTATTAACATCCCTAACCTTACACTACGCAATTATAGGCTAACACCTCCAAGCTGACGTGGCAACCAGGGGCCTATCATGCCAGCAAAGCACCATCTCAGCCTGCTGCTTTGCCACATGGAATCCCCTGACCTGTACCCTCCTCAGTAAACACTCAGCTTGAAAGTCAGCGAACTGGCTCAACCCCACTGGCCTTATCCCGGCGCCGACGAACACTTCCCTCCACGGAGTCGTACGGCGGCCAGCCGCCTCAATTGCCGCAGTAATTTTTGGAAGCAGCACAAACATCTCAATTTTCCGAATCCACTCTTCGCTGCCACCGCCAACATTGGCAGCCTCCAACGACTCCAATATCGTGGAATAGAATTCAAGTCTGTCTATTACAGTCTGACGAAACGACGGCGTTATCAGACCTTCACAATCCACGTGCACGATTACGTGCGGTGAAACTCTCCGGAGATCATTCACAAAACCGGGCCCGATTCGGCGGAAAATCGTCGGAGATAAGAGCACCGCTATCTTCTCCCCATCGGCGATTTTAATGGCTTTAAACGATAAGAACTCAAACGTACGAATCGAAACAAATTCAATTTCTAATCCGACATTGAGTTCGCGCGCGAACTGGCACAAATTCTCTCTCATCAATCTCGATTCCATGACGTACTCTTCCGGAACAACTGCTGTGATTCGAATCACCGGCGGATTAGCTTCGCGAATCTCGGCTTTATCGGCAATCTCTCTCATGAACGATGCCCATTGGCCGCCCAGGCCAATGTCGAAATCGATGACGTGGACAATCATGGAGCCGTCTACGGCCTCGAGGATGGCTTGATTTGCCGTGAAGTTGGAGAACATGGGAATTGGTGAGATATTGGAGAAGGTTTTGTATGCTTTGATGGTTTGAACTATTTTTTCCGAAGGAGTGGATGGCCGAGTAGAGCCGGTGACTAGAGACTGGAGCGCTTCCTTGAAGTAGAAAGCGGCGCGCTGGAGTGGCTTTCCAGTGGGAGAGGGGAGGCGGTGATTGAGCCGCGCCAATATCGAGTGGGCGAGCTGGGCTGAGTTGGTCTCGAAACACTCGGCGAGTCGGATCAACTCGGCCACGAAATCAAAAGCTTGGTTATACTGGTTGAGGAGAGTGGGATCGTTGGCGAAATCAAAGGGAGAGAAATCGGAGGAGGATACTGTAAAGTGGGTCGGATCGAATGGTGTAAGGTTTGGGAGAAGTGCGGGTGGGTCGAGGACGACGGAATGAGTGGTGAATTGGGGAATATTATTGGATTTGGAAATAGGAGGAGGGGCAGACTGAGAATCGTCGTGGAGGCCTAGCTCTCGCATCAAGGAATCCCAGTCTTCAAAGTGGTTCATTAACACATGTTCGTCCTGCTGCTGCTGCTGCTGCAGCTGAAGAGGGTCAACGTCGGAGTAGGGTTGTAGCGTAGACGGCTTATCAGCGGGAGGGCTGGGGCTGCGTCGGAGGTCAAGAACCGACTTGGGCTCGTAATTAAACTTTCTGGCTTCCGACTGCGGCGAGGTAAAGGGTACTTTCATCTCCTTAATAATTTTGAGCCCCTCGTACTCTCTATATAGGTAGTAACGTGATTCTAATAAATACTCTAGTACTAATTAAGTAGTAGTAGTGGTGAGTTTGAGGTCGGAACAAATGGGGAAATTAATCGGGGGTGTGGTGGGGGCGTTTAGAAAGTGATGATTGATGGCTTTTCTTTTTTCGCTTTTTTTAGTTAGCTTTGCGTGCCTACTTTGCATGGAGCGGAGGAGGTGGGGCCGTTTAGTATAGTGGGGAGTATATATACATGGGGGTATTGGAAATAAGGATGGGATGGGATGAATGCATGCATGCATGTGTTTGACGACAATATCTATAGAGATATAGAGACTGCATGAGAGAGGAGAGAAAAAGATTGATTGCTACATCTCATGCCTCATGGGAATCTTATTGTTCATGCTTGCTCCAACTGATCCCATACTATATACTATATGAAATGACAATTATTTTAGAATTACATAGTACTTTTGAAAAACAAAATGACATCAATTACAATTAATTATACCTTTGTTAATATATACTTGAGCTACGTAAATATATTAAGATGGTTGCGGCGATCGATCATATTCTTCCTAAGCCATATATATATATATATATATATATATATATATATATATATATATATATTAGAATGCATGGTTTATTGTCAAAGTTCATAGAAGACTCTACTCGTTTAATTAATACATATCTATCAAAACTATAACACGAAATTGGTCTCACTTACGAAATAACCCAATATCCATATCATAAATGTGACGTCAAAAAATATAGGTACATCATTTATCTTGAGTCGCCAAATATATAGTCATAAATCAAATCTGACGTAATTATACAACCTGTCGTGTAAAATAAAATGAAATATAAACCGAGAGTTTAAAAAGAATATTACCTCCTGTATAATATTCATTCTCAATGGAGTCCTCATAGGCAATGATACAAACTCAAATTCAATCCTCATTACATTTATTGTCACACTTATTTAATGAATAGTGAGGACTATTAATACTATCATCTGGATCATCACTCCGATTCCGATTGATCCTCTTTAGTTACTCATTTCCCAAAGAGCATTGAAAAGAAAAGGTGAAATTAACTAAATTTAATAAAAATATTATGACTAAGATAATGCAAGATAAATTGTAAGACCCCAACTTTTTATAAATAAAGATGAATTTTTTATAAATATTATTTTACATATTATGGAATAAATTTGATATAATGTTATAGTTGTGGGTAATATTTATAAATTTTGCAAAGTAAGCAAGTTGTTATAAAATATTAGTTTGGTGGAAATATTCTTTTGTTTTGAGAATATTTGTATGACGGCTCAATCATTAATGGACCCCTAACGGAAGTATTATAAGTAGTTAGAAAAGCGACAAAATTATTTTTCTATAAAAATAACTACGGAGAGTGTTCTGGTCAAACCGTTGAACTACCCTTAGTAAAGAAATACGATGTCTACGCGTAGTTGTATAAGAGCACACGATATTGATTATTGATGCTTTACGTGAGAAAACTTTCAATTATCTTCGATTATTCTACGATAATTCTTTGCATCATATCTCTTATATTATTGATTCAATTATTGTCACATTATCATCTCAGATAATATGTTATAGTATTAAATTATTAATTGAGACGACAAGTTATAAATGATTAATAATTGTTGAAAGATTAAATGTGTTGATTAAAAATAAAATGATTTGTGGTAATATTTATTCAATCCTCAGTGTATATAAAGAGTCTGTTATATGAGACGTTTGTGGTAAGTTTGATTATTTTATGGGGGCCCATATGTCATCATCTAAGAGTCCATTCGTTAATAGTAATTACCTTTGTGAATAGTAATTACCTTTGTGAATAATAATTACTTTCGTCGATAGTATTTACCTTCGTCGATAAGTAATTACCTTTGTGAATAGTAATTACCTTTGTGAATAGTAATTACCTTCGTCGATAGTATTTACCTTCGTCGATAGTAATTACCTTCTTGATAGTAATTACCTTCGTCGATAAGAATCACCCTTCGCAAATAGTAGTTGTCCCTTTAATATTATCGAGAGTTAGTTAAGCTGCTTCTTGATTGTTCCAGGGTTAGTTACCCTTTCATGAAATAAGTAGTTATCTCTTCAATATTACGAAGTCATTTTGACCCCGTTAAGACCAAGAGCCACCCTCGGTTTTTCTATAAATAGAAAGTTCATTCCTTCATTATTTCTTACTAATTAAGCTGAAACTCTAGAGAGAAACTATAGAGAAAAGAAGAAAAGTATTTTCTTCTTCTTTTCCAATATTCACTCTTCTAAGGTAGGAATATTAGTTGTTGTACTTTCGTAAGGGGTGTTATTTTTATTCACGTAGAAGAACTTCATTATTCCATTCTTTATTATTCTATGGAATAACTTTTGTAAAAGTGGCAAGTACACCCTATCATGACTGTATAGCGAATACCTATACTTGGTGAAATCTTTATATTATTCCATTCTTATTTATTCATTGGAATAACTCGTATATCTTAATCCCCTATACTTGGTGACATTCTTCTATTATTTTATTATTAGTTGGAACATCTTGTTCAGGCTTTTCTGCAGGACTGGTTCGTCTTTATTATTCTGTCTTTATTATTCTATTGAAATATCCTCGTTGCGTGTGTTTTACACCGGACTGG
This sequence comes from Panax quinquefolius, assembly GCA_020205615.1. NCBI lineage: Eukaryota > Viridiplantae > Streptophyta > Magnoliopsida > Apiales > Araliaceae > Panax > Panax quinquefolius. Next base: position 164,374,523 of record CM035153.1, on the reverse strand, counting down.
TTCCGCTTTTTATTATTCAGTATTTATTATTACATTGGAATAACTTTATACATCATCAAGTACCGCATTTACGTGGTGATTTCTTTTGTTATTTCATTCATTTATTATACTCGGTTGGTTAAAATTTTGACTTATACTCCATGAATTTAGTGGAATATCCTTGATATTTAAGGCTTCATCCAAAGATTTTTAATGAAAATATTTTTACGAGCATTCTTGAATTTTACTCTACAAAGCGATGTCATATTGACAATTTGGGCGTCATTAGTTCCTGAATAAAATAATTAAGTGAACTTGTTTTATTGAATTATTATGTCATGGTCATCATCCTCATGTTATATTATGTTATCTTTGGCTTACGTGCATAGATGAACTTAGTATGATTATGACCGAGGATCATTCGGTATAATCAGCTGGCTTAATATAAATGATGTGACAAAAGTCCTCGATGGCACTGTAATGTAGTGATGGATAGTTTTTGGTATGATTATGACCGGGGTGATTCGGTATAGTCGTGACCATTGATAATTTGATGAAAATCCTTGGCCAGTAATCTTTGGGATGATTAGATATTGTGGTTTATTCATTAAACCGAGTCTTAGTGATAAAATTGATGAAAACCTTTTAAAACCTAAAAGATAGTAGACCTTATTTTCTACTTGACTCTTTTAATGGATTACGTATTCATTGCTTGATTAAACCGGTTGTCTATTGTATTTTATCGGTTTAACATTGTTGAAGACCTATAAGACCGAAATTTTTTAAATAAAAAGGAATTTCCTTTATTTATTATTTTGAAATAGTAAGGGTGGATTTGATTAATGTAGTTAGTTATGGGTAAAATGCATAAATATTTTAAATAAGCAAGTGGTGATAAAATATTTATTATCGTCTTGGGAATATTAAATACGACGGTAGCGATCTTTTATGGGGCCCCATAACTGAGCGATTGGATGAAGAAAAAGCGACAAATATAAGTTGTTTATAAATAACGGTTGTAGTTATTCTGCAAATTATCTTTGTTGGAATACCTCTGTAAGACCCTAGCTTTTTATAAATAAAGATGAATTTTCTATAAATATTATTTTGAATATTATGAAATAATTTGATATAATGTTATAGTTGTGGGTAATATTTATAAATTTTGCAAAAGTATCAAGTGGTTATATTATATTAGATTGGTCGGGGAATATTCGGTTTAGTAGGGAATATTAAATAACTGGCTCAATCATTGGTGGACCCTGTGAAATTATTATTGTCGGATTGAAAAACGACAAAAAAATATTTTATTAAAATAACGGCGGAAGTTTCTGGTTTGATCTTGTTGAACTACTCGGTAGTAAAAAAAGTATGTCATAATGTGGTTGCATAAGTAGCTATTGCAGTTTTGATTATTGATGCTTATGTGAGAAGTCACCGGTTTGATTCCATTATTGTCGATTAATAATATGAATTATTATAGCGATAATGACGTTTTTGTTTTATTACATATTATTAACGTAATAAAAGCGAAACATCTTTATATAAAGCAAATGAATACTTTATTAAAGTTATTTTATAAATAAAATATATTATATTTTATTATGCATAGTGTTGCGTAGTGTTTTGCATAGTGTTGCGTAGTGTTTGCATAGTAAAATGTTTTTATATAAATAGAATATATTATATTTTATTTAAAAGATTTTGCTTTAAATATGGACCTAAGCAGTTAAAGTAAATCAATCTGGACCGCTTCATGGATTAATTACTATCGTTCTATTTTCCTATAAATAAGCTCATTCCTTCATTATTTTCTTACTTAATTCAATTGAAACTCTGAGAGAAACTATAGAGAGAAAGAAGAAAAGTATTCTGCTACTTCACTTTGCCAATATTCGGTTCTTCTAAGGTAGGGAATATTATTTGTTGTATTCGTAAAGGGTGTTATTCTTTCTTATTCATGAAGAGAACTTACATTATTCCATTCATTATTATTACATTGGAATAACCTTGTAAAAGTGGCATACCCTATACATAACTTTTGTATCGCCAGGCACCCTATATCTTGGTGAAATCCTTATGTTATTCCATTGCTTATTATTACATTGGAATAACTTTTGTGTCTGTGATTTACCTATACTTGGTGACATTCTTCATTATTACATTGGAACATCTTGTGCATGTGTTTTTACAGGATCAGTTCCATCTTTATTATTCTGTTGGAACATCATCCGGTGTGAATTTCACGACACAGTTTAAGATTATTATTACATTGGAATAACTTTTAACTATCTGAAGTACCGCATGCATGGTGATTTCTTTTGTTATTCCATTCTTTATTATACCGGTTGGTTAAAACTTTGACTTCTATACTCCATGAAATTAGTAGAATATCCTTGATATTTGCGTTTCATCCATATCTTTTTCATGGAAATATTCTTCTCGATCATTCTTGAATTTTACTCTACAAAACAAAGATATCGTGTTGACAATTTGGGCGTTAATAATTCACGGATAAAATAATTCTTGAACTTGTTTTATTGAATTCTTATATCATTGTCATCATCCTCATGTTTATATATTTTTTTTAAAGTCAAATACGTGGCACATAGAGCATGGATGGACTTGGTATGATTATGACCGAGGATTATTCGGTGTAATCATAGTAGTAATGTTACAAATGATGTGGTAAAAATCCTCGGTTAGTAGTAGTGCATTGATGGGCCGATTGTTGGCATGATCATGACCATTAATGAATACATGACTATTCTTGGCCCGTAGGGGCGTGAATAATTATGGTCGTGATACTAAAGAATATCCTTGGTAGTAGTGCGGGGGTGATTCGATGATATGGATTATTTATTAAAATTCGAGTCTCGGCTTTATGATGATGAAAAACCTTTTAAATCATAAAAGATAGTAGATTTTATTTTCTACTTGACTCTTTTAATGGATTGCTTGTTATTTACTGCAGATTAAACTTGATGTTTATTATATTTTATCGGTTTAACACTTGTTGAAGGCTATTGATAATTTATTACGCATTATCTTAGTCATAATATTTCTTCTTGGGCTAGTTGAGCTCACCTTTCTTTCTTTCATTCTCTTGAAATGAGAACATAAATTGGAGACGAGTCGAGAGCGGAGTAATGGTCCGGAGGATAGCATTAGTAGTCCTCACTATTCTCGTGAAATAATGTGATAATAATTGTAATGAGGACTCCTTTTTAGTTTGTATAATATCTAGTAGACAATATTTGTATTCAAACTCAGTTTATGTCGTATTGTACCACGCAGTTATATTAGTAAGTTGTATTTAAATTACATACCATGTATCCGACTACCCAAGATGGGTGATGTATACCTAATTTTGAAGGCGCCACATACCCAATTGTTTAAAACACACTAATCGCGTTGTTGAGCGATGGCACGGTATTGCACCAATTATTGATTCTTACGTGAAGGCCTTACTCGATAATTGTTACGATGAATTATTTATTCAAGATTTTTATTTTATTGATTCAATAATTGTTGCATTGATATTTTATATTCTTGTTGTTTTGATAAATTGTCATTACACGTAATTTTTTCTATTATCGAAGAATAATTCATATTATCTCGAATAATATTATTAGATAACATTATTAGCAATGTCTAGAAAGTTACGTACAAGGAGAGGTTTGGTCACCTAATTACTTGCTATTTAGTAAGGAGAAATTCTTATTGAAAGCCCCTGCTCTCTTCGCAGGAGCGGCTGAGTTCACAATCTTTGTGATTCTACATAATATTATTTGTGAATAATTAATTATTGATTTATATGATGAGAAAATATTGATTTTATGTGGATATAGATGGAGAAAAATTTTAAAATGACAATTGTTGAAAATTAATATTTTATCTTTTTCGATAAAATAATTCATTTAAATATATTATTTAATAATATATTAATTGTGATATTTTTATAATGAATGTGGGATATATGAGTATATGAGGAGGAAGAGTATTTTGTGGCATTAAATGATTAACACATGTTTTGTGTGTGTGGTGGACCCCATTTCTTAACCGAAATTTGATTATAGCACGTAAAATCGACCGTTTGTGGATTTCGGTCAATTTATGTTTTGAATTTGGAAAAACTTTCTTCTGCAAAGATGTAGAGAATTGAATTTCCTATAAAAACTCGCGAGATTCAAATTTTCTGATAAAATGGCTATTTATTATGAATTATTGAAGTTTTGGAGTTCCGAAATAATTGATTTTTGGGAGTTTTAATTAATTATTTTGAGAAAAACGTTTTTGGTGAGTTTGTGAACCTCATTTAACATGTGCTATGGCTGAAATCAGATTTCAAAGGTGGGCTAAGGAATTTTGTTTATAAATAATATTATTATATTCAATTTCTACTTTGGTGTTAAAGCATTTTCCTATAAATAGGGAGCTTAGGTTAGAATTGAAAATCACACGGCTGAAGTTTTCTCTCTATTTCTCTCTCGATATTTTGAGCGTATTCTTGTGAGTATACTTTGAGTGTTCTTTATCTGGTATGAAGTTCAAGTCATAGCTTATACTTGGTGTTAAAATTAGAAATCTTGTCTTTCGAGGTAAGGGATGTTATTTTCTTCTCAAATGATATTATTTCTTCATATCATTATCTTTGAAATATTAGTTGGAACTTTTTATCAAATTTGGAACTTTTTCATGTATGGGTTACTATTCATGAGTTCTTATTCACGATTCTTATTCATGAGTTAATATTCACGATTCTTATTCACGAAGTGCTATTAAGCGAAGCGTGAAGATGTTTTTTGTGGAATTTCTATCTTTTGGTGTCTGAGTTACTTTTCACGTGTCTTGGCTTATTCACGTATCGACCTTATTCATGAATACTGCCTTTATTCATAGAAAAATGAAAATTTTTCTTTTAAATATCTATTACGGATACTAGCTTTGATTGTATCCATGTTTTGATCATTCTTGAATTTTACACCCTATGATTATTTTTGAGATATTTTTGGGCGTGGATAAAACAAAGTACTGAATCCTTAATCCTTAATCCTTGTCATTTTGTTTCCTTTGGATTCGTTTCTTTAAAAATATTTTTCATCATCTTTATCTTAAATGATGATATTATTGAATATCTTTGGCTGTTGTGCAAAGATGAATGATTTCTGAAGAATATCTTTGGTAGTAGTGCAAAGATGAGCAGTGTTTAGATGAACATGACCAATCGATGAATATCTTTGGCTGTAGTGCAAAGATGAATATTTGATTCGGATGTATATTGATTGATGTTACGAGGGGATAAAATATCGACGATGAACTTTTAAATTCATATATAGAAGATAGTAGTTTGCATTCTCTACTTAACTCTTCTAATGAATTATTATTTTCATTTGCAAATATTGATTTAAAATTTGTTGTCTATTGTATTCTATTAGATTTTTCCTGTTGAAGACTAACGATAATTTGTTGTATATTATCTTAGTCATAATATTCTTTCTTGGGCTAGTTGAGCTCACCCTTTTCCTTGTTGTTCCATTTTTCTTCTCGAGGCGAGAATGTAGCGAGTACTTAGTGGGGTATGGAATGAAGGTTCTACAGAGAGTTGTTTAGTAGTCCTCACCATTTTGTAAAATAATGTATCAATAATTATGATGGGGATTTATTTGCGTGTGGATATTGTCTAGATGGAAATATCCGTATTTAAACTCACGGTTTATATGTTGTAATAATAAAGTTGTAGTTATTTCTATACCATGTATTTGGCGACTCAGAATGGGTTGGATGGAATGGACCTATTTTGGGGGCGTCACAATTATCTTTGGCCGTAGTGCATGGATAATTTGTGGTCGTGATACTAATGAATACACGATTATCTTTGGCCGTAGTGCATGGATAATTCGTAGTCGTGATACTAATGAATATCCTTGGCACGTAGTGCGGGATGATTCGATGATATGGATTAATTATTGAGCTAAGTCTCGTGATGAAATATTAATTCATGGATGTGGTAAAAAGTCGTCTTTAGTAGTAGTGCATTGATAGACTTGGTATGATTATGACCAAGGATTATTCGTATAATCATTACAGTAATGAAAACACGAATATCCTTGGCCGATGAAAGCATGGATAATTAAGTGGTCGTGATCTATATTAATGCGTCTCGGCAAGATTATTGGTTTTTACACTGATTTATATCTTTGGCTGTGGTGCAAAGATGAATTGTTAATGAATATCTTTGGTAGGATTACGAAGATGAATTTAATATTTTTTAACGATAAAGGTATTCAAGGTATCCTCACCTCTTTATCATATCAGTATCGCGTTACCCTAATTTCGAGGGCGAAATTTCATAAGAAGGGAGGTTGTAAGACCTCACTTTTATAAATAAAGATGAATTTTTTATAAATATTATTTTTGAATATTATGGAATAAATTTGATATAATGTTATAGTTGTAGGTAATATTTATAAATTTTGCAAAAGTAAGCAAGTTGTTATAAAATATTCGTTTGGTGGGAAATATTCTTTTTGTGGGAATATTTATCTGACGGCTCGATCATTAGTGGACCCCACAACGGAAGTATTATCGTAGTTAGAAAATGACAAAATTATTTTTCTATAAAAAATAACTTGGCGGAGGTATTCTGGTCAAACTGTTGAACTACCCATTAGTAAAAGACAATGATGTCTGGCGTAGTTGTATAGTAGCACATGATATTGATTATTGATCTTTACGTGAGAAGTCACTCATTATGCTCAATTATTACTACGATGGTTGCTACATCATATCTCTTATATTATTGATTCAATTATTGTCACAAGATCATCATCATAATATATTATAGTATTAAATTATTAATTGAGGCGACAAGTTATAAATGATTAATAATTGTTGAAAGATTAAATATGTGTTGATTAAAAATAAAATGATTTGTGGTAATATTTATTCAATCCTTGATGTATATAAAGAGTCCATTATGAGACGTTTGTGGTAAGTTTGATTATTTTATGGGGGCCCATATATGTCATCATCTAAGAGTCCATTCAATCGATAGTAATTACCTTTGTGAATAGTAATTACTTTAAATCGATAGTATTTACCTTCGTCGATAGTAATTACCTTTGTGAATAGTAATTATCTTTGTGAATAGTAATTACCTTCGTCAATAGTATTTACCTTAAATCGATAGTAATTACCTTCTTCAATAGTAATTACCTTCGTCGATAGTAATTATCCCTTCATGAATAGTAGTTGTCCCTTGATATTACGAGTTAAGCGCTCTTGATGTTCCAAGGTTAATTACCCCTTCAATGAATAGTAGTTATCTCTTTAATATTACCAAAGTCATTTTGACCCTTCATTTAGACTCAAGAGCCACCCTCGGTTTTTATATAAATGAAAACTCATTCATTCATTATTTCTTACTGAATTCATTTGAAACTACAGAGAGAAACTATAGAGAAAGAAGAAAAGTATTTTCTTCTTCACTTTTCCAATATTCAGACTCTTCTAGGTAAGGAATATTATTTGTTGTACTTTCGTAAGGTGTGGCGCCCCCAAAATAGGTATACCTGACACCCATTCACGAGTAGCCAAATACATGGTGATACAAGAAGCGAACTACAACTTCATAATCTGAATGTCGTGTGAAATCGACAATATATCTTAATGAGTTTAAATATAATATTGTCTTCAGACAATATCCACATATAAATAAATCCCCATCATAATTATTGATACATTATTTTACAAAAATGGTGAGGGACTACTAAACAACTCTCTCTAGAACCTTCATTCCATACCCATTTAGTACTCTTTTGCATTACCGCCTCCACGAGAAGAAAAATGGAACAACAAGGAAAAGGTGAGCTCAACTAGCTTTCGATAAAGAATATTATGACTAAGATAATATACAACAAATTATCGTTAGTCTTGACGAGGAAAAATCTAATAGAATCTGATAGACAACAAATTTTAAATCAATATTACGCAATGAAATAATAATTCATTAGAAGAGTTAAGTAGAGAATGCAAACTACTATCTTACATATATGAATTTAAAAGTTCATCGCTCATCTTTTATCCTGTAACAACAATCCATAAACATCAGGAATCAAATATTCATCTTTTGCACTTCTGGGCCAAAGATATTCATCGATTCATCATGTTCATTTAAACACTGTTCATCTTTGCACTACTGAGCCAAAGATATTCTTCGAAATCATTCATCTTTTTGCACTCTGAGGCCAAAGATATTCAATAATATCATCATTTAAGGCGAGGATGATGAAAATATTTTAAAAGCGAATCGATTGAAACAAAATGACAAGGATTAGGATTAAGGATTAGTACTTTGTTTTATCCATGTCCAACAATACCTCAAAATAATCATAGTGGTGTAAAATTCAAGAATGATCAAAACATGGATACAATCAAAGCTAGTATCCGAATAGATATTTTGAAATCGAAAGAAGAAATTTTATTTTTCGATGAATAGTGCAGTATCGTGAATAGTCTTAATATCGTGAATAAGAACTCAAACACCAAAAGATAGAAATTCCACAAAAAACATTTTTTCGCAATATAGATAGTACTGCGTGAATAGTAACTCGTGAATAATAGTAACTCGTGAATAGTAACTCATGAATAGTAACCTTGGCATGAAAAAGTTCCAATTTGATAAAAAGTTCAGACCCGATATTTGACATAATGATATTGAAGAAATAATATCATTTGAGAAGAAAATAACATCCACTTACCTCAAAAGAATCGATTGCTTGGGAAGGAAAGGTCCGGAAGTGATCTTTGAATGAAACTTATCTTGAATCAATAACTCTCAAAGTATCTAAATACTCACAAAATAAACTCAATAATATAGAGAGAAGAGAGAAAACTTTGTTTACGGTGTGATTTTCAATTCTAACAGCCTCTATTTATAGAAAGAAAAAGACCAAAAATTTTTTAAATAAAAGGAATTTCCTTTATTTATTATTTTGAAATAGTAAGGGTTGATTTGATTAATGTGGATAGTTAAGGGTTAAATCATAAATATTTCAAAATAAGCAGTGGTTATAAAATATTCATTTTGTCGGGGAATATTAGTTTGGTGGTGGAATATTAAATCTTTGTCGGGGAATATTAAATGCGGCCAGTGGCTTGACCGTGTGTGGGCCCATGTGAGCGATTGGATGAGGAAAGCAGCGAATATAAGTTGGTTAAAAATAGCAGTAGTTATTTTCACAGATTAAGGCATTGGAATACGGTGGTTAAAATCTGATGTCTGGCGTGGTTGCCGATGTGGCCTTACGGTATTACGATATTGTTGAATTATTGATCCTTACGTGAAGGCCTTTTCGATAATTTTCCACGGTGAATTCTTTATTCGATATTTTATTTTATTGATTCGATAATTCTTGCGTTGATATTTTATATTATTGTTGTTCGATAATTGTCCTTTGCCGATATTTCCCATTATCGGATCAATAATTCATATTATTTGAATAATATTATTAGATAACATTATTAGCGATGTCTAGAAAGTTACATCTAGGAGAGGTTTGGTCACTAATTGCGGCGCCCGATGAGGAGAGATCTTATTGGAAAGCCCCTCTTTCACAGGAGCGGCTGGTTGTCATAATTGTGATTACGTAATATTATTTGTGAATAATTAATTATTGATTCATATGATAAGAAATATTTATTTTATATGAATATAAATGATGGATTTATTTATGTGGTTATTAATGAAGGAATTAATGTTGAGGTGTTTTATCGGTATTTTATCGGATTGGAGGTATTAAAAAATCAAATCGGGGTTTTGAGATATATTGCGTGGTTATAATTTTTAATCAAATAGTTGGATTGTTAGTAATTTTTGGGTATATTATACATACATAAGTTGAGTATATGTCCACAAATTTTGAGCAGATTAAAATGAGCGAATGATTTGTTATGAATTTTAAGAGGTGTATATGATTAGGAAATGGGGTTTATAATTGATTTTGGTGGAAAATTCTAGAATTGAGTGGGCCCCACTTGTGGTTGGTGAAAAAAAATGTGCTGAATTTTATTTCAAATGTGGTGGGTGGCAATAGTAGCGAGTAAAGCCATCGGTGTGGTCAAATGCCTTGGTAATTAACATTTTCTATAAATAGAAGGCTAAGTTAGAATTGAAAATCACACGAAAACAAAGTTTTCTCTCTTTCTCTCTATATTATTGGCGTATTTTGTGAGTATTTAGATACTTTGAGAGTTCTTTATTCGGTCTGAGTTTCATTCGACATCACTTGAGCCTTTCCTTAGAAATCTTGATTCTTTGAGGTAAGGGATATTATTTTTTCGTAATGATATTATTTCTTGATATCATTATCTTTGAAATATTGATCTGAAGTTTTTATCAAATTTGGAACTTTTTCATGTCGGGGTTACTATTCATGAGTTCTTATTCACGAGTTTTATTCATGAGTTCTTATTCACGAGTTCTTATTCACGAGTCTTATTAAAGTCTGAAGCGTGAAAATGTTTTTTTTTGGAATTTCTATCTTTTGGTGTAGATTCTTATTCACGTATCTGGCCTTATTCACGTATCTGACCTTTATTCACGTATCTGACACTATTCATCGAAAAATAAAATTTCTTCTTTTAAGTCAAAAATATCTATTACGGATCTAGCTTTGATTGTATCCATGTTTTGATCATTCTTGAATTTTACACCACTATGATTATTTTTGAGGTATTGTTGGACATGGATAAAACAAAAGTCTGAATCCTTAATCCTTAATCCTTGTCATTTTGTTTCCTTTGGATTAGTTCTTTAAAAATATTTTCATCATCCTCGGTCTTAAATGATGATATTATTGAATATCTTTGGCTGTATAGTGCAAGATGAATGATTTCTGAAGAATATCTTTGGCACATGCAGTGCAAATGATGAAGCAGCACTGTTTAAATGAACATGTTAAATGAAATGAACATGATGATGAATATCTTTGGCCTTTAGTGCAAATGAGCAGTGTTGAGATGAACATGGCGATTGATGAATATCTTTGGCTGTAGTGCAAAGATGAATATTTGATTTGAGATGAATATTGATTGATGTTCTGAGGATAAAATATTGATGATGGTATTTAAATTCATAGATTATAGTAGATTTCATTCTCTACGTAACTCTTATGAATTATTATTTCATTATGAATATTGATCTGAAACTTGTTGTCTATTGTATTACATCGATTTTTTTCTGTTGGAGACTAACGATAATTTGTTGTATATTATCTTAGTCGTAATATTCTTCTTGGGCTAGTTGAGCTCACCCTTTTCCTTGTTGTTCCATTTTTCTTCTCGGGAGGCGAGAATGTAGCGAGTCTTAGTCGGGGTATGGAATGAAGGTTACAGAGAGTTGTTTAGTAGTCCTCACCATTTTGTAAAATAATGTATCGATAAATGTGATGAGGATTTATTTGAGTATAGATATTGTCTAGAAGATAATATTTGTATTTAAACTCACAGTTTCTTGTTGTAATAATAAAGTTGTAGTTGTTTACATACCATGTATTTGGCGACTCGAGAATGGGTGTTGTGTTATACCTATTTTGGGGCGTCACGGTTAATATCGAGCTTAGGGATATGATCTCTGGCGGAGATCGGGAATAGAACTAGGAGGAGAGGCGAGTAAATCCTTGTTAGTGTGTCTACTAGCTTATTTGTTAGTTGAGTCGATATATAGGGATATTATGTGATATATTGATTTCCTTAATTAACCCTTGTTTTATGGCGGTATTTGAGAATGTCGTTGAGAATATTATGATGGAGTAAATGAGGCCAGTGGAGATGCTGTCTTTACAAGCGAGGAGAGCGTCTGACAGTGGCAATGTTCCTCCTGAAAAACACACACCATTGAAAGCGAGATGATGAGCGAGGGATGTTTAGAAGTTTTTTGCGATTCATGCACGAAAATCGAACGAGGAGACTCGTGTTCAAAATCTGAGGAGGAAATGATAGCAATTCACGGGTGGTCGCGACCAAGCGATTCGAAGTTGGGACCACGAATTTAAGGAAAGCCGGATCCGATCATGGCGAAACATGGGTCGAAACAAATTACGAAGATATTCGATGTCTTGGGATGCGGAGGAGACGAAGGTTCCATTCGCCACCTTATGTTAAAATGGCGGCGATTCTTGGTGGGAATCGTGAGGCGTACCCGTCCATTACTTTTCGGCGTATCGTGGGAGCGTTTGAAGCAGTTCGATAACAAGTACTTCCACGAAAGTATTAAATCGTATGAAGGAAGTGGAGTTTATTAGACTAGAAGCGAGAATAACATGGCGGTGTGTCGATGCTGGCGAAGTTCGCGGAGTTATCGAGTTTACACCTCATTTGGTGGAGAATGAGGAGCGTTATGGCGGATGTTTACGAGAGGTTTGAAACGGGCGTCGTCGATATCTCATTTCTCGTAAATTTTCTCTCTGACCGGATGTTGTCAGCGAGGCTCGATTGTTAGGCGAGATAACGAAATACGTTCAGCAGGGACCATAACCGAGGATCATCTGAAGATAGCGATCATCGAAATAACGATAACCCGTGGAGAAAGAAGAATACGAGACAAAAGCGGTAACCACTACGGTGGTAATCGTGGCCGTGAAAATAGAAGAAGCGAGTCGGGAGGAGATTTTAAAGAGGAGATTCAACAACGACCATGTGAAGGCGTCGGCGCTTGTATGGCAACTAGTTTTAAGGGAGGAGAAACGACCACCGGTCGTATATCTTACAAATCACGGAAAAGAGGACATATCGGTCAAGCGCCCTGACAGTTTAAGGTATCTTATAATTGTGGAAAGGAAGGACATATATTTCGAGATTATGCGATATGAAACCTAGTTCGGTGAGAATGGTGACTCGAAAGGATGTCGAAAAAAATCAAAGTCAGCGATTCTTGGAAGGCGTTTGTTGTGGCCGGTCAAAATCGAGGAACGACGAAGTTAGCACAGGTTAGTTAATTATAAATTCTTGCGAAGTTTATACCTTACTAGATATTGGTTCTACCCATTCTTTTATCTCTCTTGCTTTACGCTCAGCGTTTGAACTTGACTACGGAGAAATTAAACTTTGACTTATTTATGTGGAGACTCCATTAGGAGAAACTTTCATTACATCAGTTGTTTAAAAATCTTGCTTGATTCGAGTTGGCCTTATCACATTACACATTAACCTTATTTACTATAGAGATATTTGCTTTTGATGTGATTTTAAGGTTAACTACTCATCATTACCAAATTGATTGCTTTTGTAAGGTTGTTAGTTTTCATATTCTAAGCAACTTTGTTATTGAATTCAACAATCAAACCATTGTAGTCAAACATTTTCATATCAAGCCATGAAGTCGTTCGTTTATTACGGATGTCGAGTTTTCTTAGTCCGTGTTATGGATTTGAATAAAGACACGTCGATTTGAATAATATTCTTGTTGTTATTGATTTTTCTGGCGTATTTCTGAAGAATTTCTTGGCTTACTCCCAAAGCGATATTAAATTTTGTATCGACTTTGAACCGGTACAAAACTCATTTCTAAAATCTCATATCGAATGGCTCTATTGAACTTGAGGAGTTAAAAATTCAACTATAAATTTGGTACTGAGCCTTTATCTTGTGACTTCCTTTGTGGAATTCACTAAGCGAGACTCTCTGTAGGGGCGTCGTATTAGATGCGATAGTAAAGCGATAGGTGTCATTGTGACGTCTTATCGAAGATTGGGATATGAGTCGCGTTGAGAAGCAACCTAAATCGATGTCGAAATCGTAGCTTTACAGGCTTAGTTGGTTATTATCGGAGATTAGTTGAAGGATATTCTCGAATCGCTATTCCATTATCGCGGTGACTCGTAGAGATACAAAATTCGAATGGAAGCGAGGAATGTGGGAAGAGCTTGAAGAACTCGAGGAGACTCATTTAAATACGTATTACGACCATGCCATCTGGAAAAGCGAGCGTGGTAGGCGGCGTGTTGAGTAGAAGATCGTATCTGATCTGAGTCGATATTGTCGAAGACTAATTTAGTATAATTTACAAATAATAGAGATGGAGATGAAAACTCTAGGTACCCGCGTGATGATATCTGAGTATAATCGACTTTAATCGATAAAGTTAAAATTTGCTCGAGCCCTTGGGCCGGAGGTGATGATCGTATGAAGAAGAAAATCTGAAGGAGCTATTAGGGCGAGAATTGATGAAGAAGGAATACTTGAGTCCACTCTAGACTTTGTGTTCTAACGACTCGATTTGAAGTCTGAAGATTATGATGGAGCACACCTGATACACCATTTGCAATCCATCACGGAAATCTTAAATGTATCGTGATCTTGACATACATTTTGGTGGAACAATATGAAGAGAGATTGCAAAGTTTATCTCGATGTGTTTAACTTGTCGGCGTGTAAAGGCGGAGCATCTAGTACCTAAGGGTCCGTTGCAACCACTTGAGATTAGGAATGGAAGTGGGAACACATTACCATGGATTTAGTTCACGGGTCTTCCCTACGGTTTCTCAAGCATCAATCTTATTTGGGTTATTGTTGATAGATTAACCAAATCTGCTCATTTCTTGCCGTCTGAGAGACTTATTCCTTGAGCGTCTTTCTAGTATATGCGTAAATGAGATTGTGAGATTGCATGGCATGCCGATATCCATAGTTTTTAGATCGTGACCCAAGATTCACTTCATGATTTTGGGTTAGGGTTAGAAAAAAGCTATGAGCGCAATTTCTGATTCGATTTGGCATACCATCCTCGAAGCGGATGAAGCAATCGAAAAGGACTACTCAAACTCTTGAAGATATATTAAAACTACGTGTCCTAGATTTCAAAGGAAGTTGGGATAAGTACTTGCCATTGGTGGAATTCTCATACAATGATAGTTATTAAACAAATATAGGCATGGTTCCATTGAAGCATTATATGGACCGAAAATGTGGTTCTCGATATGTTGGGATGAGGTGGGTGAAGCAACATTGTTGGGACTAGAGTTAAATGCGTATGACTACGAAAAGATCGAATGATTGACAAGCAACGTATCTGAAGCGGCACAAGATCGACAAAAGAGTTATGCGGATCTTCATCGAAAAGGGCGTGGAATTTAATGTAGGGGATCATGTATTATTGCGAGTTGCTCCATGGAAGGGATTTACAAGATTTGGGAAGAGAGAAAGCTCGATCCACGATTTATTGGTCCATTTCAAATTCTTGGCCAGAGTAGGAAATGTAGCTATAGACTTGCGTTACCTCAAGTATGTCTAATGTTCGTAATGTGTTTCACATATCATACTTAAATAAATATGTGAAAGACCGAACCACGTTATTAGAGTTAGAAGCAGGACGAGATAGCCAGAAGACTTAGCGTATGAGGAGGTACTGTCGAGATTTTGGATAGGAAGGAGCATGTCTACTGTATGAAAGGTCATACCCCTGAGTTAAAGTTTTGTGGAGGAATCATGCTATAGAAATGACACAGGGAATTGAAAGCGGAAATGAAAGCGAGGTATCCTCACCTTTTGAAACACACACCGTGTCACGTCGATTTAGAGGGCGAAATTTCATAAGGAGGGAGGTTGTAAGACCGAAAAATTTTTTAAATAAAAGGAATTTCCTTTATTTATTATTTTGAAATAGTAAGGGTTGATTTGATTAATGTGGATAGTTAAGGGTTAAATCATAAAATATTTCAAAATAAGCAGTGGTTATAAAATATTCATTTTTGTGGGGAATATTAGTTTGGTGGTGGAATATTAAATGCTTTGTCGGGGAATATTAAATGCGACCAGTAGCGACCATGTATGGGCCCATGTGAGCGATTGGATGAGGAAAGCGACAAATATAAGTTGGTTAAAAATAGCGGCGTAGTTATTCTGAATTAAGGCTGTTGGAATACCGGTGGTTTAAAATCTGATGTCTGGCGTGGTTGCTTGCGATGGCACGGTATTACCGCATATTATTGAATTATTGATCCTTACGTGAAATGGCCTTTACTCGATAATTTTCCACGATGAATTCTTTATTCGATATTTTATTTTATTGATTCGATAATTCTTTGCGTTGATATTTTATATTATTGTTGTTCGATAATTGTCCTTTGCTTGCGATATTTCCCATTATCGGATCGATAATTCATATTATTTGAATAATATTATTAGATAACATTATTGGCAATGTCTAGAAAGTTACATCTAAGGAGAGTTTGGTCACTAATTGCGGCGCCCGATGAGGAGAGATCCTTATTGGAAAGCCCCTCTTTCACAGGAGCGGCTGGTTGTCATAATTGTGATTACATAATATTATTTGTGAATAATTAATTATTGATTCATATGATAAAGAAATATTTATTTTATATGAATATAAATGATGGATTTATTTATGTGGTTATTAATGAAGGAATTAATGTTGAGGTGTTTTATCGGTATTTTATCGGATTGGAGGTATTAAAAATCAAATCGGGGTTTTGAGATATATTGTGGAGTTATAATTTTTAATCAAATAGTTGGATTGTGGTAATTTTGGGTATGTTATACATACATAAGTTGAGTATATGTCCACAAATTTTGAGCCGATTAAAATGAGCGAATGATTTGTTATGAATTTTAAGAGGTGTATTGATTAGGAAATTAGGTTTATAATTGATTTTGGTGGAAAATTCTAGAATTGAGTGGGCCCCACTTGTGGTTGGTGAAAAAATGTGCTGAATTTTATTTCAAATGTGGTGGGTGGCAATAGTAGCGAGTAAAGCCATCGGTGGCGGTCGAAATCTGCTTTGGTGATTTAACATTTTCTATAAATAGAGGCTAAGTTAGAATTGAAAATCACACGAAACAAAGTTTTCTCTCTTTCTCTCTCTATATTATTGGCGTATTTTGTGAGTATTTAGATACTTTGAGAGTTCTTTGTTGATCTGAGTTTCATTCGACATCACTTGAGCCTTTCCTTAGAAATCTTGATTCTTTGAGGTAAGGGATATTATTTTTTTAAATAATGATATTATTTCTTGATATCATTATCTTTGAAATATTGATCTGAAGTTTTTATCAAATTTGGAACTTTTTCATATCGGGTTCTTATTCATGAGTTCTTATTCACGAGTTCTTATTCATGAGTTCTTATTCACGATTCTTATTCACGAGTCTTATTAAGTGAAGCGTGAAAATGTTTTTTTTGGAATTTCTATCTTTTGGTGTCGGAGTTTCTTATTCATTATCTCGGCACTTATTCACGTATCTGACCTTATTCACGTATCTGGCACTTTATTCATCGAAAAATAAAATTTCTTCTTTTAAGTCCAAAATATCTATTTTGGATCTTAGCTTTGATTGTATCCATGTTTTGATCATTCTTGAATTTTACACCACTATGATTATTTTTGAGGTATTGTTGGACATGGATAAAACAAAATCTGAATCATTAATCCTTAATCCTTGTCATTTTGTTTCCTTTGGATTCGTTCTTTAAAAATATTTTCATCATCCTCGGTCTTAAATGATGATATTATTGAATATCTTTGGCTGTAGTGCAAAGATGAATGATTTCTGAAGAATATCTTTGGCACATAGTGCAAATGAATGAAATGAGCGGTATCTTTGGCCTTTAAATGAGCAGTGTTTAAATGAACATGGCCAGGTGATGAATATCTTTGGCCTTTAGTGCAAAGATGAGCAGTGTTGAGATGAACATGGCCAATTGATGAATATCTTTGGCACATGGTGCAAAGATGAATATTTGATTTGAGATGAATATTGATTGATGTTCTGAGGGATAAAATATTGATGATGGTATTTAAATTCATAGATTATAGTAGATTTCATTCTCTACGTAACTCTTACATGAATTATTATTTCATTATGAATATTGATCGAAACTTGTTATACTATTGTATTACATCAGTTTTTCCTGTTGGAGACTAACGATAATTTGTTGTATATTATCTTAGTCGTAATATTCTTCTTGAGCTAGTTGAGCTCACCCTTTTCCTTGTTGTTCCATTTTTTCTTCTCGGGAGGCGAGAATGTAGCGAAATCTAGTCGGAATATGGAATGAAGGTTACAGAGAGAGTTGTTTAGTAGTCCTCACCATTTTTGTAAAATAATGTATCGATAAATGTGATGAGGATTTATTTGAGTATAGATATTGTCTAAAAGATAATATTTGTATTTAAACTCACGATTTCTTTGTTGTAATAATAAAGTTGTAGTTGTTTACGTGCCATGTATTTGGCGACTCGAGAATGGGTGTGGTGTATATACCTATTAGATTATCGTTAATTCAATCATTTGGATCTTTAGGTGAATAAATACGTCTTAACTTTCGGGTCCCAACAATGTTGCTTCACCCACCTCATCCCAACATATTGGAAATCGACATTTTTGTCCATATAATGCTTGAATGGAGCCACACTATACTTGCTTTTGTTTAATCGCTGTTGTTGTAGGAGAATTCCACGATGGTAAATACTTATCAGCTACCTTGAAATCTAGGACTGAGTCTTAATATATCTTGAAGAGTTTGAATAGTCCTCTCGATTGTCCGTCATCTGGTTTTGAGGATGGTATCTTAGAAGCCCAAATCGAAAATCCGTGCCCATAGCTTTTTGCAAGCTAACCCGAAATCTTGAAGTGAATCTTGGGTCACGATCCAAAACTATGGATCTGGGCATGCCATGCAACCTCACAATCTCATTTAAATGCATCTTAGCAAGGCGTTCAAGGGAATAAGTCTCCGTGTCGGCAAGAAATGAAAGCGATTTGGTTAATCTATCAACAATAACCCAAATAGCATTGATGCCTTGAGAAGCCGTAGGAAGACATAAATGTGAAATCCATGGTAATGTGTTCCCACTTCCATTTAGGAATCTCAGTGGTTTCTGCGGACCCTTAGGTACTAGATGCTCAAGCCTTTACCGTTGACAAGTTAAACACATTGAGATAAACTTTGCAATCTCTCTCTTCATATTGTTCCACCAAAATGTATGTAGAAGATCACGATACATTTAGTACTTCGAGGATGGATTGCAAATGGTGTATTGTGTTGCCTCCATCGTAATCTTGTACTTCAAATCGAGTCGTTAGGAACACAAAGTCTAAGTGGACTCGAAGTATTCCTTCTTCATCAATTCTCGCTTAAGAATAGCTCCTTCTTGTACTTTCTTCTTCATATGCATCGGCTCGGGTTGGTGGCTTGAAACGACCTTAACTTTTTCTATTAAAGTTGGCTCTGTCGTTATACTTGACATCATCGCACTTCGTTCCGCGTATATGATCTTCTACTCAACGCGTCAATTACCGTTAACTTTTCGGGATGGCGTGGTCGAAACATGTCTTTGAAATGAGTCTCTCTTGAGTTCTTGAAGCTCTTCACATTCCTTGCTCCATTCGAATTTTGTATCTCTACGAGTCAATTCGTTAATGGAATAGCGATTGAGAATATCCTTGAACGAATCTCGATAATAACCAACTAAGCCTGAAAGCTCGTATTTCGATTCTTGACTTAGGTTGCTCTCAAGCCATGACTCATATCCCAATCTTGGATATACGTCCACAATGACACCTATCGATTTCTTATCGCATACGAATATGGCGTCCCCTACAGAATGCGGCTTAGGTGAATTCCTGAAGGAAGTCACAAGATAAAGGCTCGGTACAAAATTCTATAGTTGAATTTTTAACTCCACGAAGTTCAATAGGAGCCATTCGATATGAGATTTTAGAAATGAGTTTTGTCTTACGGGTTCAAATTCGATACAAAATTTAATATCGAGGCTTTGGGAGTAAGCGAAAATTCTTGAAACACGTCGGGAAATTTACTAACAACGAAATATCATTCAATCGACTTATTTTTATTCAAGTCCATGACATGGCTAAGAAAACTTGACATCCGTTTCAATAAGCGAATGGCTTTATGAGCTTAATATGAAAGAGTTTGACTTCAATGGTTTGGTTGCTTGAATTGAATAACGAGTTAGTTAGGAATATGAAAACTATGACCTTACGAAAAGTAATCAATTTGGCGTGATGAGTAGTTAACCTTAAAATCACATCAAAAGCAAATATCTACATAGAAATAAGGTTAACGGGTAATGTGATAGTGCTGACTGAATCAAGCAAGATTTTTAAACAACGGATGTAATGAAAGTTTCTCTAATGGAGTCTCCACAGATAGGTCAAAGTTTAATTTCTCTCGTAGTCGAAGTTCAAGCGTTGGTATTGAAGTAAGAGAGATAAAGAATGGGTAAGACCAGATATCTAGTAAGGTATAAACTTGTAAGAATTTATAATTAACTAACCCGTCTTAACCGTTCGGGTTCCTCGTATTTTGACCAGGTCACGACAAGCGCTCTTCCAAGAACCGTTGACTTTGACTTTTACGGGACATCCTTTTGAGTCTCCATTCATTTGAATTTGGGTTTCGACATCGTCTGATCTCGAAACGATATGTCCTTCTTTTCCACAATTATAGCATACCTTAAATTGTTGTGGGCGGTTTGGGTGATATGTCCTCTTTCCGCATTTGTAACATCTGACCGGTGGTCGTTCTCCTCCACCAAAACTAGTTCTTCTTTGGCGACGTCTTCAAATGGTGGTTGTTGAATCTCCTCTTTTTAAAATCTCCTCCCGACTAAACTTCTTCTATTTTCATAGCCCACGATTACCACGGAGTGGTTCCGCCTTTATCAGTATTCTTCTTTCTCCATTTGGTTATCGTTATTACGATGGCTACGCTATCTTGATATGATCCTCGGTTATGGTCCCTCGGTTGAGCGTTACTTTCGTTATCTCGCTCTAACAACTGAGCCTGTTGACAACATCTGAATAGAGAAAAATTTATGAGAAATGAGATCTTGGCGTATCTTAGGGTTTGAAACCTCTAAAAAACATCCGCGTCATACGTTCCTCATTCTCCACCAAATGAGGTCTGAACACAGGATAACTCCATGAACTTAGCCTCGTCTTTGGGACACCGTCGTATTATTACCTTTCTGGTCTAATAAACTCCACTTCCTTCATATAGACGAATACTTTCGGGGAAGTACTTGTCATTGATTTATTTTCTGAAACGTCTCCGATGACATCTTGAAGTGCGGTTTGGATGGAGTGCAACTTCACTGAACTCCCACCGATAATCGCCTTTCGCCACGGAACATAAAGGTGGCGAATGGAACCTTCTGTTCCTCCGGTGCATCCCAAGACATCGAATATCTTGGTAATTTGTTTTGACACAATGTTTCGCATTTGTGATCGGATCGGGCTTTCCCTTAAATTCACGGTGGTCCCGACTCTTTGAATCTTGCTTGGCGTGACAACCCGTAATGCTATCATTTCCTCCAGTATTTTGAACACGAGTCTCCTAAATGCGATTTTTGCATGAGCTACAAAAACATCTAACATCCCTCGTTCATCATCGCTCAATGGTGTTGTTCACACGGAGGAACATTGTCACCACATTGCACATTCTCCTCGTTGGTAGTCTGGAAAGCGTCTCCACGGTCTCATTTCCATTGTTAATATTCTCGATTCGACATTCTCAAATCACTGTAATAAAACAAGGGTTAATTAAGGAAATCGATATATCACATAATATCCTATATCTTGACCAACTAACAAATAAGCTTAGGTAGGACACACTTTAGCGAAGGATTTACTCGTCTCTCCCCTCCTAGTTTATTCCCCGATCTCCGCGGAGATCATATCCTAAGCTCGATACCAAACCGTGGCGCCCCCAAAATAGGTATACACAACACCCATTCGAGTCGCCAAATACATGGTACAAAGCGAACTACTGACTTCATAATACAAATGTAAGTGTGAAATACGACAATATATCTTAATGAGTTTAAATATAATATTGTCTTACAGACAATATCCACACATAAATAAATCCCCATCATAATTATTGATACATTATTTTACAAAATGGTGAGGACTACTAAACAACTTTCTAGAAACCTTCATTCCATACCCACTAAAGTACTAAGCTACATTCTACCTCTCCGAGAAGAAAAAATGGAACAACAAGGAAAGGGTGAGCTCAACTAGCTCGATAAAGAATATTATGACTAAGATAATATACAACAAATTATCGTTAGTCTTCAACGAGGAAAAATCTAATAGAATCTGATAGGCACAAATTTTAAATCAATATTACGCGGTGAAATAATAATTCATTAGAAGAGTTAAGTAGAGAATGCAAACTACTATCTTCTATATATGAATTTAAAGTTCATCGTCTATCTTTTATCCTGTAACAACAATCCATAAACATCTCGGAATCAAATATTCATCTTTACTCTATTCGAGGCAACCATCTTTACTGGCCAAAGATATTCATCGATTTAATCATATTCATTTAAACACATGTTCATCTTTGCTCTCTACGAGCCAAAGATATTCTTGAAAATCATTCATCTTTGCTACTGGCCAAAGATATTCAATAATATCATCATTTAAGGCGAGGATGATGAAAAATATTTTTAAAAACGAATCCGATGAAACAAAATGACAAGGATTAAGGATTACGGATTAAGTACTTTGTTTTATCCATGTCCAACAATACCTCAAAATAATCATAGTGGTGTAAAATTCAGAATGATCAAAACATGGATCTGATCAAAGCTAGTATCCGGAATAGATATTTTGAGCGAAAAGAAGAAATTTTATTTTTGATGAATAGTCTTGTGAATATCGTGAATAGTCTTGATATCGTGAATAATAACTCAAACACCAAAGATAGAAATTCCACAAAAAAAACATTTTTCGCGCTTTATGAATAGTACTAATGAATAATAACTTCGTGAATAATAACTTCGTGAATAATAACTTCGTGAATAAGAACTCATGAATAGTAACTCATGAATAGTAACTTCGTGAATAGTAACTCATGAATAGTAACCCGGACATGAAAAAAGTTCCAAATTTGATAAAAGTTCCAACCATATTTCGACGTAATGATATTGAAGAAATAATATCATTTGAGAAAAAATAACATCCACCCTCGAAGAATCGATACTTGGAAGGAAAAGGTCGGAAGTGATCTTTGAATGAAACTTGTCTTTGAGCAATGACTCTCAAAGTATCTAAATACTCACAAAATCGCTCGATAATATAGAGAGAGAAGAAAACTTTGTTTACGGTGTGATTTTCAATTCTAACAGCCTCTATTTATAGGAAAATGTTAAGCCTTGAAGAATACTTAACTTTTGCAGAACTTTGATGGCTTTACACTACTATTCCCACCCACCACATTTAAAAATTCAATTGAGCACATTTCTCACCAACCAAAAGTGGGGCCCACCGATTCTAAATTTTCCACCAAAATCATTTATAACCTAATTTACGAATCGAGTCACCTCTTAAAATTCATAATAAATTATCGCTCATTTTTAACGGTTCAAAATTTGTGGACATATACTCAACTTATATATGTATAACATGTCCAAAAATTACAACGATCAACGGTCGGATTAAATATTATAACTCACACAATAAAGGTATAATAACACCGATTTGATCTTTTAATACCTCCAATCAAATGAAAATACAAATAAAACATCTCGGCATTAATTCCTTCATTTAATAACCACATAAATAAATCCATCATTTATATTCATATAAAATAAATATTTCCTTATCATATGAATCAATAATTAATTATTCACAAATAATATTACGAAATCACATTTATAATGACGTATTTGTTCCCGAGGAAAGAGGGGCTTTCAGATAGATTTCTCTTCTTGGTAGCCTGATTAGGTGACCAAACCTCTCCTTGAGACAGAACTTTCTAGACATTGCCAATAATGTTATCTAATAATATTATTCAAATAATATGAATTATTGATGCGATAATGGGAAAATATTGTGCGTGACAATTATTGAAATAGCGATAATATAAAATATCAACCACAATGATTATTCAATCGATAAAATAAAATATTGAGCGATAACTCTTGTGAAAATTATTGAGTAGTGCCTTATACGTAAGGATCAATAATTCAACAATCTTGTGCAATCTGGTGTCTTCTTTGTGCGACCACGCGCGTATTCTTGTATTTTAACCATAAGATATTCAACGATCTTAGCTTGAACAATTACGCCATTATTTTAAACGACTTATATTTGTCGTTTTCCTCGTCGATCGCTTTCCGTTATGGGGCCCACACACATGGCTTTTGTGCCGTCGATACGAATATTCCCAAGCGAATCTGAATATTCCGACGAATATTCCCAAACAAAAATGAATATTTTATAACCACTTGCTTATTTTGAAATATTCCCATAGCTTATCCACATTAATCAAATCAACCCTTACTATTTCAAAATAATAAATAAAATTCCTTTTTATTTAAAAAAAATTTAGGGGTCTTACATGAAGGGGTGTTATTTTTATTCATGAAGAACTTACATTATTCCATTCTTTATTATTACTGTTGGAATAACTTTTGTAAAAGTGGCGTACCATACTCATGACTTTTATAAGCGGAATACCTATTTGGTAAATTCTTATATTATTCGTTCTTATTTATTACATTTGGAATAACTTTTTGTATATCTGGAATCCCCATACTTGGTGACATTCTTATTATATTTATTATTAGTTGGAAATCACATGCATAACTGGCAGGACACAGTTTCCCGTCTTTATTCATGGTCTTTATTAT
The DNA here is from genome assembly GCA_020205615.1 of Panax quinquefolius. Taxonomy (NCBI): domain Eukaryota; kingdom Viridiplantae; phylum Streptophyta; class Magnoliopsida; order Apiales; family Araliaceae; genus Panax; species Panax quinquefolius. The sequence goes on along the minus strand of CM035153.1, from coordinate 164,349,855 downwards.
TACATTGGAATATCCACATGCGTGTGTTTTACATGGGACTGTATAAGACCCAACTTATTATTATTAATGAAAATTAATTTTCTCTATTTATTATTTTGAAATAGTAAGGGTTGATTTGATTAATGTGGATAGTTAAGGGTAAAATCTGAAATACTTGAAATTAAGCAAGTGGTTATAAAATATTCATTGTTGTGAGAATATTCGTTTGGTCGTGGAATATTAAAAAGAATATTAATACGAGCGATTGGTATAGGCCCCATGCTTGAAGCGATTGGATTAAGAAAGCAACGAATATAAGTTGTTTAAAAATAGCAGCGTGGTTATTCTGATTATCTTGTTAAATACTCGTGGTTATAACACGATAGCACGCGGTGTTGCACCAATTATTGATTCTTACGTGAAGGCCTTTACTTCGATAATGGTTCACGATAATTCTTTGATTCGATTATTTTATTGATTTAATAATTCTTTGCGTTGATATTTTATATTCTTTGTTGTTTGATAATTATCGTTACACGGTATTTTCATTATCGAAGCAATAATTCATATTATCTGAATAATATTATTAGATAACATTATTGGCAATGTCTAGAAAGTTACGTCTACAGAGAGGTTTGGTCTACTTTAATTGCGGCGAGGTAAGGAGAAATTCTTATTGGAAGCCCTGCTTTCTGAGGAGGCTGCACGGTTGTCGATATTGTGATTACGTAATATTATTTGTGAATAATTAATTATTGATTCATATGATGAGAAAATATTGATTTTATGTGGATATAGATGGAAAAATTTTTAATGTGACAATTGTTGAAAATTAAAATTTTATCTTTTTACGATAAAATAATTCGTTTAAATATATTATTATATTTTAATAATATAATAATGGTGATATTTTACTACACGAATGTGGGATATATGAGTATCGAGGAGGAAGAGTATTTTTGTTGCAATAAATGTTTAAAACATGTTAAACATGTCGATTGGACCCATTTATTATTTGAAATTTGATTATAGCACAATGTAAATCGCTTGGTTTGTGGTTTCGGTCAATTTCTATTTGGAATTTGGAAAAACTTTCTTACGCAAAGTTGTAGAGAATTGAATTTCCTATAAAAACTCATGAGTTCGAATTTTCTGATGAAAGGGCTATTTATTATGAATTATTGAAGTTAAAGCTCAAAATAATTGATTTTTGGAAGTTTAAAATATTTAAAATTAGAAAAACATTTTTTCTTACTTTTTCTAGAATGTGGCATGTGTTTGATGGCTGAAATCAGATTCTAGGCATGCGTGGGAAATTTATATAATTATATTATTAATTTATTAAATTTTACGCTTTGATCTAGCGATTTCTATAAATAGGGTCTTGGGGTTAAATTGAAAATCACACTGGCGAAGTTTTCTCTCTCTATATTATCGGCGTATTCTTGTGAGTATTTTGAGTATACTTTGAGTATTGTTAAAGCGGTTGTTGAGTTCCTTGACCTTATATCCGGTATTATTTATTAAATCTTAATCTTTCGAGGTAAGGGATGTTATTTTCTTTACCGAATGATATTATTTCTTCAATATCATTATCTTTGAAATATTGATTGAAACTTTTTATCAAATTTGGAACTTTTTCAATATCGGGGTTCTTATTAGCGATTCTTATTCAGAGTTCTTATTCACGAGTTCTTATTAGAGTTCTTATTCACGAGTTCTTATTCACGAGTCTTATTAGTAGGCGTGAAGATGTTTTTTGGGAAATTTACTATCTTTTGGTGTCGAGATTCTTATTCACGTATCTGCCTTTATTCACGATATCTGGCCTTTATTCATAGAAAAATAAAATTTCTTCTTTTTGTCCAAAATATCTATTACGGATCTAACTTTGATTGTATCCGTGTTTTGATCATTCTTGAATTTTACACCCTTATGATTATTTTTGAGGTATTTTGAACATGGATAAAACAAAGTACGAATCCTTAATCATTAATCCTTGTCATTTTGTTTCCTTTGGATTCGTTTCTTTAAAAATATTTTTCATCGTCCTCGGTCTTAAATGATGATATTATTGAATATCTTTGGCACATAGTGCAAAGATGAATGATTCTGAAGAATATCTTTGGTAGTATTGCAGATGAGCAGTGTTTAGATGAACATGACCCGGTGATGAATATCTTTGGCTGTGTAGTGCAAAGATGAATATTTGATTCGGATGTATATTGATTGATGTTACGAGGGATAAAAGATGAGCGATGAACTTTTAAATTCATACATAGAAGATAGTAGTTTGCATTCTCTACTTAACTCTTACAATGAATTATTATTTCATTGCGAATATTGATTTAAAATTTGTTGTCTATTGTATTATTAGATTTTCCTGTTGAAGACTAAAGATAATTTGTTGTATATTATCTTAGTCGTAATATTCTTTTCTTGGGCTAGTTGAGCTCACCTTTTCCTTTTGTTCCATTTTTCTTCTCGGGGAGGCGAGAATATAAGCGATGCGAAGTCGGGGTATGAAATGAAGGTTTTAGAAAGAATTGTTTAGTAGTCCTCACCATTTTTGTAAAATAATGTATCAATAAATGTGATGAGGATTTATTTGAGTATAGATATTATGCAGAAGATAATATTTGTATTCAAACTCACGATTTTCTTGTTGTAATAATAAAGTTGTAGTTGTTTACGTACCATGTATTGACAATTTCGAAATGGGTGATGTATACCTATTTTGGGGCGTCACCTGATTGGTGTCGAGCTTAGGGATATGATCTCTGGCGGAGATCGGGGAATAGAACTAGGAGGAGGCAGGCGAGTAAATCCTTGGCTAGTGTGTCTACTAAGCTTATTTTTTTAGTTGAGTCGATTATATAAGGATATTATGTGATATATTGATTTCATTAGTTAACCACTTATTTTATGGCGGTTATTTGAGAATGTCGTGAGAATATTATGATGGAAATGAGACAGAGTGGAGACACACATGCTCACCGACGAGGAGAGCGTGCTGGCAAGTAGTGTATTCCTCACAGTGAACAACACCCTTTGACGGATGATGATGAGCGAGGGATGTTTAGAAACTTTTGCGATTCATGCAAAAATCAGGCGAGGGAGACTCGTGTTAATCTGAGGAAATGATAGCAATTCCACGGGTTGTCAATGCCATGATTCAAAGTTGGACCACGAATTTAAGAAAGCGAGATCCGTCATGGCGGAAACATGGGTCGAGAAGTTACAGATATTCGATGTCTTGAGATGCCTGGAAAACGAAGGTTCAATCGCTACCTTTATGTTAAGTGGCGAAGCTGACCCTGCATGGTGGGAATGCGTGAAGCGTACCCATCCGGCACTTTCAGCGTATCTTGGGAGACATTTGAAAGTATTTAATGACAAATTCTTTCTACGAAAGTGTTAAGTCATATGAAGGAAGTGAGTTCATCCAGTTAGAACAAAACAAACATGGCGATGTCTCGATCTGGGCAAAGTTTGCGAGTTATCGAGGTTTGCACCTCATTTGGTGGAGAATGAGGAGCATGTATGCGGATGTTTTGAGAGGTTTGAAACACGTGATCGAGCAATATCTCATTTCTGCGTAAATTTTCTCTATTGAGATGTTATATGCAGGGCTCAATTATTAGGCGAGATACTTGAGTCTACAGTCAACTGAGGGACCATAACGAGATCGTACCGAAGATAGCGATCAACGAATAATGATAACTTGACGGAGAAAGAAATAGGCGGACAAAATGGTAACCACTACGGTGGTAATCATGGCCATGAAAATGAAATATGAAGCGAGTCGGGGAGGAGATTTTTAAAAAGAGAGATTTAACAATCACCGTAGCAAGGCACGCGGTCTTAGGCAGCCTTTGGTTCTAAGGAGGAAACGACCACCGGTCATATCTACAAATCACGGAAAGAGGACATGTCTCGAGTCAAGCGCCTGACTTGATTCAAGTATGCTATAATTGTGGAAAGGAAGGACATATCGCTCGAGATTATGCGATGGCGAAACCTAGTTCAGGGAGGACGGTGACTAAAAACATCCCGGAAAAGAAATCGAAAGTCAGCGATTCAGGAAGAGGCGTTTGTTGTATTTGGTCATGTCGAGGAACCAAGCGAGGTGATCACGGGTAGCTATTTATAAATTCTTGCAAAGTTTATACCTTACTTCGATCTGCGGTGCTACCCATTCATTTATCTCCTACGTGTGCTCAGCGTTTAAACTTGACTCCGGAGAAAATTAGGCTTTGACTTATCTGTGGAAACTTCGTTAGGAAGAAACTT